>JANIJG010011416.1:57292-86573 GCA_024611175.1 Megaceryle torquata
AAGAGAAGAGAAGAGAAGAGAAGAGAAGAGAAGAGAAGAGAAGAGAAGAGAAGAGAAGAGAAGAGAAGAGAAGAGACGAGACCTCAGGAGCTTCTGGCTGGCAGTCAAAAGCATGTACTTTCAAGCCAGTCACTGTTCATGATGCCCCTTGCCCCTTTAGAAATTATGTGACTTGCAGAATAGATAGAGAATGCTTGAGGGAATATGAAACTAAATATAGAAGTACTGGAAGGAGGGGAGCGTATGAGGGAGAAACTGGAAGTATAAGAGGATAAAGAGGGGACAAAGGATAGAGGGACAAGAAGTGCAGTAGGGATGTGCAGAGAAACCACAACTCTGTTCAAGGCAGCTTCCAAACTTCTGCTAAACACTTAGTGTGTATGTTTGAATATAAGGGGGGGAGAAGGGAGGGAAGATAAAAGTTACTTTTGGGTATTTAATGAATAAAAACCAGTTGGAGCTTCCAAAAAGATACTGCTTTTTGCAAGTTTGAGTAATGAGACCAAAGCTTTTTGCAATAATAAGAACCTTTCCAATTGGTTCAGCTGGCTTAGCTTTGTTAGAATTTTTAACATAATTTCTTGTTAGAGATCCCTGCTCTTAGGAGCTCATGACTGAAAAAACATATGTTGCACTAAGATACAATGAAAGAATTAGAGAAAACAAATTCCATTAATTTCTCTTTTGTTTGGTTGTTTGCCAAGTATGTAAAATCAAAGTTCTTTGGCTGTGAGCTACTTGGAATGATAAGTGTTAACAATGGAAGATGTAAGCTTGTTGAACTCCAAACCCCACTTCCCTCACAGATTTAAAGTTTATTCGCTATTTAAAAATGAGCATACATGTTATAGTGTCTATTCTTAAAACCAGTTAAAGACCACAGTACTTAGGACCTTTGCTTTCTCTTTGTGCTGTCTGCAAGCAGCACGAGAAAGTTAAATGAGTCTGCTGGGTTTTCACCAGTTGTAAAGGTCACCATTGTACCGTATACTCCTTCGATGAATCATGAAATTCACTGTAGCTGTCTCTTTCTTGCTCTGTGTTTTCCAAAGTATTGCTGAACTTGAGCCACATCCCTCAATTCCCTAAACTAATATAATTGTGTTTTGGCTGTGTATTCTTCTCTATAGCAGATTGATTTTCATACAGTTCTGCTCAACAAAATTTATCTTACCCATTTCAATACAGACAGGTCTGGAAGAGATGTTTAACAGTAAAGGGATGACACACAAGGTAACCATCTACTGCCAAGTTGGAAATTTCAGAAGAAAATATGCCTGTGCTGAATTCTGCTCTCTTACAGCTAATTACTGATATTTAGTTACTTATGGGGAAAAAACCACTGGGATTTTAAGGGATTTGTGAGGTCAGTTGCTGAGCATATCTGAAAGTGAGAGTATGCATTTAGTGCTTAAAGATATTTTAAAATGCTCAGCCTGAGGACTCCATGTTTAAAAATGTTGGCAAATATACACATAATCACGTAAGGATGGAAAGAATGCATTTTAACATGTCTTTAATCTGTGCAAAAAGCAATGTTGCCAAAAAGATTTCTATGGAACCCAAATTAAGTTTGTTCTTGAAAAGCTGTCTGGAAGGAGGGAATATGAGACAATAGTTCACACTCATATCTCAGGTTTAAGTAACCAGTTCTGATTGGAAGGTCTTAAATTTACTTCCAAAGTCTTTGACATATAGCAGTTTATAACTTATGATGCACTTATAATAAAGCAAGGAGGTAAAGAACACGCATGGATACATTGCTTTGGGGGAACAAAGTTGTCTATATTTGGATCCTTGGGAGCTATAAGTGTACATTTCCCATGTGTAGTCTGTCTGGGACAAAGGCAATGAACCATGTTTCCAGTTCCCAAACTAATGCATTCTATGAGGAGAAAAAGCAAACAAAGGAGAGATCTATTAAGTATGTGGGTGCTGACAACACCAAAAAAATTTAGAGGTTCATCCAGTGTCAGAGGAATGACATAAACTTTCTAAAGACCTATAACGTCTGTAGAAGTATAGAGTTCTGAAGTTTGGCAATTACAAAGCCTGGTGCTACACTCAGCCCCTGATCAGTAAGGCATTTTCACCTACTTCTCTTTCAGGAATGGACTTTCCAGGAATAAATATGAAAGAGACTTTATACACTCCTTTGCCTCTTTCTACCATAAGTGCACTTTATGACCTTATATTTCATACCATTAACACTGAAAGATTTTAAGCATGGCACAGTCACATCACACAGAAAGTTAAATGTCCTTCATCCTATGTGTTTTCTAATCATGATGTTAAACTTTGGTATTTTTTTTTCTCCCAGGCTTTTGGGAAAGTTGAAGTGTTCAGGAAAAGTTCAAGATTTTCCATATCTTACCATTTTTTTTCAAGGAATTGATTTCTGTAGTAGTAGTTACCATTTTTCTGCCAGATGCCAATGCAAATATGGATATGCAAGATAATGACAGGGTAGCAGGTGCTTTCAGTGGTGCGAGCTGCTCTGTTGCTTTGTCTCCCAAAAGTGTTGAGTAAACCCTTTTTTCAGTCAGGAAATCTCAGCCCTGTGAAAATTATACAAAAACTTGTATTTGTGTTCCTAAGCACAAATTTAAAACTTATTTTTTATTCTGGCTTTCACTGGTATGACTCAAATACAAGTCTGTTTCTCTTGGAGTGAATCTGAAACGTACACTTATCAGCAGACATTGTTAAACTGATTGTAAAGTAACAAACAGAACAAAGCCATACCATGTAGTCCCAAGGAGAGAAATCTTCTGTTTAGTCATAAAGGAAACTTACAGAAAGGAAACACACAAGCAAATTTTACATAACTGAATATATGAAGAAATCAGAAATCAAAAGACAGGCAATGAGAAGACAGGACAAAAAGCTCACACTAGCTCTCCTTTTTTTGAGGTGTGAATTTGCAGAGCAGAAGTGGATCACTGTTCAAAACTCTCTTTTGAATGATTGTATATGGTAAAGTAGGTATGGAAGAATTTACAAATCACAAAGATTGGAAGTCAGATTTAGGAACTCAAAAAATGATTAGTCCTAACAAGATATTTGTGGTTTACTGCCAGGTAATTTTGCCAGTGGGAATGGAAAATCTTTTTTGTCTCAAAATTGATGGCTTAGAAAGTTCTGTGGCTCCAAAACAACCAACTTAATTGATATTATAGGATATATCCTTTCTTTAAAGACAAATATATTATTTCTAATTATCGAAGAAAAAAATGTTTAGGTACTCTTGTTTACAACTGCCATTGTCCTTATTCTTTAGCTAATGTCTATAGTGAAATCAGACTATGTCCATTCTCTCACATCTTCATTTCTAAGGGAAAAGATACTTGAGGTCTACCAGACATCTAGATTAACAATTAACTATATTTAGCTACATGCCAAGCTTAATGTGCACTGTCTATAAAAAAAGCTAGGTAATAAGTGCAGCAGAATTTGATAACGTACTGTTTATCAAATAAGCAGCAAAAAGGTATAACTCCAAATGTGAAAAATATTTGAAAAATACAGGGCTAAAAGATTTATGTGAATAGTTTAATATAAAAATATCCTCAAGATAAATACTAAATGAAATGTGCAGATCAAATTTGGGATGCAGAAATTGTTTCCTTTCATTTTGCAATAACAAGATATGGTACAAAGAATCTTTTCCCTTCCAGCTACTCTATTACTGTAATCTCACTGGTTCAACGAGATTTTGAACACTTGAGTAGTTTCTATTACAGAGGGTCTATTCTCCTGAGAAGTTTAAGCAGGACCCAAGTATTTTACTGAAGTGATCCTTCTGAGCTTGCTACCCTGCCCATTGGGGTCACTGGAAATCTAAATCCATGCCTTTTTTTTTTTTTTTTTTTTTCTCCTAGGAGCTTCAAACAAGATTTAGCTAGCCTTTAGGCCCAAAATCTCAAATTTGTAGTGCAAAAATTACTTGTGCAGCATCAGCTTTTTTACTGGGGAGTAGCTAACCTCTACAACTTTTTCCATTACTTCCTCCAGGCTTTCCCTGATGCCCAGATTTGCAGTTGTGAGTATGCCAAACTCAGATGGTGCCCGGGCAGTTAGTTCCCACCCAAATGCCAGCTGGGTGCAAGACCAGGACCGTTCTGTAGTTTCATCTCCCAGAGTGTCTGTCACTGTAGGAGCTGTCACCATCCTGTGACCAGACCTGATCCCTGGCAAAAAGCCAAAAAAAAACCCCTTTTTTCTTTTTTGAAATGTGGCTGTAGTAATCCCTTTTATCTGAGAAGTTATAGCTGAAAAACAGCAGGTCTCCTAGCAACCTGAGAGACAGTAAACTCACATTCTTTGCCCTGCCAAGGAAGCTCAGCCTACAGGCTCCACCGATTACTGCAGGCACCTGGGTACAAGGGCAACAGGTTGTGTGTGCTGGAGAATACTTATGACCTGGACTTTATATGGAATTTTGCTCAGCTGATTTTTTAAGACCAGCCAACATTGCATGTGTTACCCCTGCAGACAGGCAGGGTCTCTGGCTTTGCTCAAGGTCTTGATGGGTACTCACGGAGCCACGCTGTGCTCTCAGGTGTGGAGTTTCACACACAGCTGACAATACAATGGAAGTACAGAACAAAAGTGAGAACATACACAAGCTTTCTGTTCATTGAGGACGGATGGAGATTTTTTTCAGTTATTCATTCCTATAATTATCTGCCATAATTGAGGTGGGGTTTTCTGGAAAGGGTGACGGAAGTATGCTTTATAGTAACAAATCTTCATAGCCAAAACTAATCCCTTAAAGGGAAGGATTAATTCTTCTTTCAAATGCTGCTCCTTCACCTTCCGCACCTCTCTGCCAAGAATAATTTTGGAAGCAGTATCCTAAATGACCGTACATGCGGTACAAGCCACTTCAGTTCTCAGCTGTCATCAGACCAGGGGGCTGGGAGATGTGCAAAGTAGGTTTGTAGCCTTGGTGTTTTGTATATGTTAACGCCTCTGTGTGGGTCCTGGTGGAACACTGGGTTGATTTGCTTTCCAGCAGCATGTTGACTGCCTCCAGAGGAGGGGCTGAAGGTTGCTGGGACTTACCAAGGAAGTGGGGCCAGCTCCTGCCCACAGCCCACAACCCCAGAGATGGCTGTGGAGAAGCCAGTATTGCTGGAGAGGCACCAGATTGAGCAGGACACCCTCTGCTCTGGGGCTGCAGGGGAGCAGGCAGCACTGATGGAGGTGGGAGAGAGAGGAACAGGGCTCCTGGGGAGATAAGAGGAAGGGGAAAAGTATGATCCCAAGCAGAACTGGCCATTAGAGCTCCATAAAGTGAGGGTACAGTGAGCAAAAGAGAGATCTGTTTATAAACCCTTTTATTTCTATTCCATCTTACCCAATCACTTTGAATGCTTGTCTATTTATGCGGTATTTGTATCCTAATAAGACCTCTCTTTCTGAGTTTAGAAGGCTTTTGGTCTTTCTGGGAAGTTACTATAGTGCAAAGTAAATCCATTTGAAAGTGCTGGCTAGGTTCCAACACATTCCACTTACCCAAAATTTCAAATAATTTAATTTGGATGTTAACATTAAATCTTTGAATTGTGAACATATTTCTGTAGGAAATATTTATATTATTTTGGGGCTTGTTTTGAAGTTTCTTTTTATAACATTCAAAAAGAAAATTAAAAATGAATGAGGTTGAAAGTGATTGTGGTTAAATTGCTGATGGAAGACCACAGGACATCCCGGTGATAATGCCTGACACCAGTTCTAAGAAGAGAAAGAAATGTTCCTCCTGTGTCTTTCAGGTAACATTGGGCAACTAAGGAATCTGAAAATTAGCCTTGACTATTTATTTAAGAAAGATTGACATATTTCCTAATAATTCCTGCTAAACAACTTGTTTTCTTGACAGTCGCCAAGACAGAAATTATACATCTCTGTAGACTTGGTTACAGCAAACCCAGTGACTGGGTGACATTTAGTCTTAACTACATTTGCTATTACAACATCACTATAAAACCTGTGAGAGCAAGTCCTGGATGGGGAGTCCATCAGCCAGATGCTGTACAGACAGAGAATACAGAGATGGTCCCTGACACCAAGCATGTTGGTACCATGAGAAAACACTATAAAGCTTTGAAAGACCTGGAGTGAAAAGGTAGCTTGTGGCAGAGAGCATCACACTGTGCCTATAGCTAAAATGGCTGCAGCTGTTTAGGTACTCAGCTGTGTGAAGGCAGAAGGATGAGGATGCCATTTTCTGAATTCTGGGACTGAAAAAAGACCAATGATGTTCAGTTACTGAGCTTCAAAGCAAGGTGAATGCTTAATGAGAAACCTAAAGCAGACCCTGAAATAAACATATATGGTACTTACCTTAAATAGAGCAAGAAGCTATCAAAGATAAAGGAAGAATTAATGAACTATTTTGGGCTGAACCAGCCTCACTGTTTCTGCAACAGCATCTTAGTTTTAAAAAACAGCAGTTAAGAGGAGAGAGAAACACCTCTGCTGTGACCAGCTAGAATAGGGACAGTTTTAATTTGTTTTTTGAAGGAATATCCAGCTAGGTACTAGAGGCTCCTTAAGGAGAAGCAGCCTAGTAGCAATCTGTTCTTTCTCTCTGTTTCCTACATCTGTCATGCTCTCTTTCTGACTTGGCTCGGTGATTCCTGTTCTACCTGGGAAAGCTTGGGAGAGGCTACTACAGTTGATTAATCTTTCCCTCTGTAAACTGGGAGGCTGTTGCCTATCACAATTCATTGTTAGGAGTTGCAGCACATCAGGTGCTACCATCTCAGAGAAGCAAGAGTCCTAAAAGACAGCTTTGCTCTTCTCCCTCTGTTGCCACAAAGAAACATATTTCCCACTGGGATTAAGCAATATTTTCTTAGATCCTTTAATATTTGTTCCTTTATGACCATAATAAGCATTTCTAAACACATAGATAAAGCCCCTGTTGACTTTGGAGAAAAGAAACACATGTTGTGCCAGAATTGCTAAGAACCAAATTTGTAGAAGTATTTAACTATATAAGTGTACTTGTGATTCTTAGGTGGGATTTGCTTTTTCTGGTGAAAAGTCATCTCTTTCAAACTTCTGATCTTTTTCTTGCATTCCTGAATTGCTCCTTGCACAGCCAAGTACAATAACCTAATGAATTCTACAGAATCCTTTCTCATGATAGCAGGAACACAATAAAAATAGTTGCAGAGAAGAGGTGAAATACAATAATGATGACTAGCCTAAGCAGATGGGGCCAAACTCAATTCTGATTTCATAGAAGACAACCAAATGTAGAATTGCACCAGCATAATTCAGGTGCACACAGCTTCCAAGACTTTCCTTTAATGGAATGTTTATTTAAAAAAAAAAAAAGCAAATTTACAGCAGATGCCAGTTAAAGCTAAGAAGAAGTAGATAATGTAGTGGATAAACATTAAGTGCATAGATTGGTGGTATGTAAAAACAACATGTTAAAATAAAAATCTATTTTGTCCTATTAAAGCCACCTATAATTTATATATACCTATGAAAGATATATACCTCAGTAAGGTATATTGAGGGTAGGAAGACTCTTCAGAGGGACCTGGACAAACTGGATCCATGGGCTGAGGCCAATCATATGGGCTTCAACAAGGCCAAGTGCCAGGTCCTGCACTTGGACCACAACAACCCCAGGCAATGCTACAGGCTTGGGGAGAGTGGCTGGAAATCTGCTTGGCAGAGAGGGACCTGGGGGGTGTTGATTGACAGCCAGATGAACATGTGCCAGAATTGTGCCCAGGTGGCCAAGAAGGCCAACAGCATCCTGGCCTGTATCAGAAATAGTGTGGCCAGCAGGACTAGAGAAGTGATTGTCCCACTGTACTAGGCACTGGTGAGGCTACACCTTGAGTACTGTTTTTAGTTTTGGGCATCACAGTATCAGAAAGACATTGAAGTGCTTGAGCAGGTCCAGAGAAGGGCAACAAAGATGGTGAGGGGTCTTAAGGATAAGTCTTATGAGGAGCAGCTGAGGGAGCTGGGTTTGCTTAGTCTGAAGAAAAGGAGGCTGAGGGGAGACTTTAGCTCTCTACAGCTACCTGAAAGGAGGTTGTAGAGAGGTGATGTTGATCTCTTCTCATAAGTCACAATTAATAGGACAAGAGTAAAAGGCATCAAGTTGTGCCAGAGGAGGTTTAGGTTGGACATTAGGAAGAACTTCTATACTGAAAGGGTTATCAAAGACTGGAACAGGCTGCCCAGGAAGGTGATTGAATCGCTGTCACTGGATGTACTTAAAAGCCATCTAGACATGGTACTCAAGGATATGGTGTAGTAGTAGCCCCGGTAGAGTAGAAAACATTTGGACCTGATGATCTTAAAGATCTTTTCTGTGTGATTCTTTGTGATAATCAAAATTCTTTTCACTGAGGACTTCTGATAAGATTCTGTCAGAGCTGCTGAGTAGTGTGAGAAACCTAAAGCAATCTGATCCAGGGCCTGGGACCCTGCTCTCTCTAACTTTTATTTGCAAAGTGAGTGGCAGGCAATGAATTGCTGGAAGAAGTCCCAACTCTTCCACCAAGCACTGTTTCTGATCTTCAAAACCAGAAACAAAATCAGCACCTGGTCTCAAGCCCGGTGTACCCATATAAGGGACAAGAGAGGAACAGGGTTGGAAATCAGGAAGTAGAGGGTTACTGAAATAACCCAGCAGAGTAACGATGGGTTAGGAACAATGTAAACCTTCTGAAGAATACCTTGTCCTGGAGCAGAGGTCTCAAAACCCATCCAAACTGACAGATCCAGCAGGATTTTTGTGATCCCTGGTCCAGATATGCACCCCCATAGCAGAACTAGGCTTATGCTTGCACCTCTCCCTCTTTTCTTACATCTTTGTGGTGAGGGCAAATGCCGGAGCATGTGGTGCCAAGATCCAGCAAGGTCCCTGTCCTGGTTGAGGGTGGACCCACTGTGTGATGCAACAGGGACTTGTTGCTCAGCCCACCTCAATTATCTCTAAATCAACTATCCAGATATTTAGGGCATTTAATCCTTGATATAAGCTCTGTGGAGATCCAAGTGTACACTACTGCATAGATTGTTCTTGAGACTCATCAAACTTAGCTTTACTGTGCAATAGTGGTGACTAGAAGCATGTACAATTCTGCCATCATCATACAGTGACTGCAAGAAATGGGGCTAGATGTACACTTGCAATTACATTGGGCTTCCATAGTCTATCACCTATTGTGACTCATTCTGCCAAAGTGTACTCTTTAATTGCTCTACCATTCCATATAAGCATGGAATAATTTCTTATTAGAAATACTCTTTGACAGCTCTAGTACTAGTTCTGCTACTAACTATAATATCTTAATTTGTCATATTGTTTACTTTTTACTTATCTGTTTCCTTTTCTTGGGTATATTAAAACACACTTAAATGTGCATCGTATTAGATTATCACTGAAAATACCTTTCATATTATTCTCATAATTACAGATTGTGAACGTGAAGTAGCACAGGCAGGCTGTGGAGTCTCCCTTCTTGGAGATATTCAAAAGCTATCTGGACACTGTGCTGGGCAACCTGCTCTAGGTGGCCCTGCTTGAGCAGGGGGGTTGGACCAGATGACATCCAGAGGTCTTTTCCAGCCTCAGTCATTCTGGGATTCTATTCTGAAATTCATATTCCCATTAGGCTTAATCTTTAGGAATACTTTGTTATGTCTTCTTGGTACCTATTTTGTAATAGCACCAATGAGACACAAAATAGTTGATTTTCAGCAAGGAGAGGGAATTACATTCTACAGATGCATTGCTTTCCATTTTCTGTGCCTAATTCTTGTTTTAGCTAGTGAATGAGTACAATGTGTTCAACATGAATTTCACTGAAGAACTAAACAATTTTACTTTAAAAAATCTTTTCTAAATGTACTTTTTTTTTTTTTTGCCTAAGCATCTAATTTATTCTCATGTACTTTACCAGGCTCTTTTTTCCTTTTACACTATGACCATTCTAAAGCATTCCATGGCTTTCTCAGTAGATTAAAATGTGCCAGTCCTGCCTAGACTTTATACATCATCTATTTTTTATGGTTTTGTTTGTGTGTATGTTTTTTGCTTTTAGAATGTGAGTTATTGTTTATGTCAATCTGTTCTTCCAGTGCTAGACATGGGGTTTTAGAAGGATAATGTAAATTGGCATAAACTTACGTTGTTCTACCTACTACCTCCTAACAGAAAATGAAATAACACTTACTTTTTTGTACGTGTGTGTGTACCACAACTTATAGTTTTAAAAACTGATTCATTTTCATAAATGTGTGTGTACAAATATCACTATGTGTGTGTATCATATTATCTATCAGTATGCATTCACGCTGATATTTATATATGTATATATGCACACAATTATTACATTACTTCAACAGTTCATGTGAAGGTTTTAAAGCTAATTTTGCTATGTGTCTCAGAACAGCTGATTACCATAGTGAGACTGTTAAAACGTGATTTCATGTTAATGGCATGTCCTTATTTTGATGTCCGGTTCCTCATCAGAGGGACTTGAATTTATGACATATCTTTGATTCTCTTCTGCTTTTTTGTCTTGTCTAATTTCTATGTAAATCTGAATGGCAGATGGGAGGATGGAGCCAGGCTCTTTTCAGTGGTGCCCAGTGACAGGACCAGAGGCAATGGATGCAAACTGAAACATGGGAGACTCTGTCTGAACATCAGGAAACACTGTGAAGGTGGCTGAGCACTGCCACAGGTTGTTCAGAGAGGTTGTGGAATCTTCATCTTTTGATATTCAAAAGCCATATGGACATGATCCCAGCAGCCAGCTCTAGCTGAGCCTGCTTTGGGGAGGGGGGCGGGGGGGGGGGAGTTGGACAAGACAATCTCCAGAAGTCCCTTCTAACCTCAGCCATTCTGTGATTCTGTGAACCAGCCATTCATTGTTGCGATTCCCAACTTTTTGCTTGCTACAGCTACATACCAGGAACAATTCACTGAGGATACATACCAGGAACACTTTGGCTCTTCCAGATCCCAGAGTCACAGTGGAAAGGCAGAACACTGACAGATTCTCAGGTTGAGAAACTGTGTCATTGTGCCCCAGGAGAGAAGCAGTTAGAGAAGACTACACAGGACAGTAAAATATTTGGCAACAATCAAAGCACAGGCAGAAAGGAAAACTTTGCTTTCATGAGCCTACACAAATGATTCAAGCTGTTGTCATACGCAAAACAATAACTCTGGGGAAGAAGACCTGTTGAGATTAAATTCCCATTTCTTCACACATGCTAGTGAAGAGACTGCCTCACTGGTACTCTTTACTTGGTTAAAATGATGGATTAGGTCCTCTGTGCCACTGAGTAGCAACAGCATTTCTTCTTGATCATACTGCTTACCTTTAACTAATCATAGAATCATAGAATGCTTTGGGTTGGAAGGGACCTTTAAAGGTCATTAGAGCCCCATCAAGCCTGACCTTGAATGTCTCCAGGGGTGGGGCCTCCACCATTTAATGTATGAAATTAAGTACTTTGAATGGGGGTGGTGAAAATCTCCAACTAAGAGATAGAGGTGGGATCCTCACTTTATGAACACTGTGCAGTCTGTCAGGGGAAAGAGTTGAGTTCAAAAATTGTGTCCTTATCTGCTTGAGAACTTTGCATCCCTCTGTGTCTTTCATGTTCAACACTGAAGGTTGTAGGCTAAATTGCCCCCAAAGCTGGTATCCAAATAGAAAAATATCTGCACTGATAAATCTTTTATAGGTCAACATAATCATTAATCATAATAATTAATGGCAACTGAAAAAAACATTAGGCACAGAGAAAAATGTTGTTTCATGGCAAAATGGTTAATATTGTAACAAAGACCGTAGAAAGTAAATTACAAACTTTTGAAGAACTGTGACTTAATTCAGAATGTGAATAAAATGAAAAAGGAAGAAGTCAATTCTATTCCTAAACATAACTCTCAACATATGCTAGCTGAAAAGCAATATTCCCCACCTCCACAGAACTATGTCGATACCTCTGTGAACAGCCTGCTAGGAGATAGTCATCCCATACCAAAGAGACACAAAAGGAAGCATTGCATGTCTGTGTGTAAATGCAGAGTACAGCCACCTTCATGATACCTTTCACTTTAATTCAATGTGAGACACTTTATATGGATATAGCAACAGAAGGCCTTCCAGACACCTTGCAGCCAGTCAGTGCTGCCCTTTTCTAAAGTCTAACCTGACAGACAGCTTTTGGAGAATGGAGATGGGCAGAACCACATGCTTGATGCACTTCAACTGCCAGAGAGCAGATGAGGAACATCACGACAGGATCACAACTGTGGGTTTCACCAAGCTGCTTCTGATATATTCATTAGGATTGAATCAGTGATGCTAAAATGCCAGCCTAAGGATTCTAAGAGTTGATTTATTACCAGAAGGAAAAAAAGTTTCACTATGTTTGCATGTTTGCTTTTTCCTTAGTTATGCTAGTACTTTTCCAGATTTGTCAGGCATGTTTGCAAGTATCCACTGATACAGTGACAAAGACATACATCTTAAATCTGATGATTGCAATAATAAAGATCAAATCTACCAATTCATTTAACTGTCCTTTTGTATGTGATTATGTACTCTTTTAAAACAGCTCTTTTGTTATTTTGGGCTTTTTGCTTGCACTGGTTCAGCTGTGTTTGTGCAAAGCTGCTATTTGACCTCTCCTCACCATATATATGTTATTCTAAACTTAGGTGTACAGAAAACAGCACAGTTTTTTTTATCTTTTAGTAAATCTGTGAAACATTTGCAGTGAAAGAGTACATCATTCTTGATGGTGACATATAAAAACATAACTTGTTTTTACACAAATGGTAGTAGGTGGCCATATTTTGTATTACTGGAATGGTAGTTTACAGTACCTCTCATGAATCTGCAGTAATTTAGATCAATGCCTTCAGGCTTTGAGTTTGACCTGTACCTTCAGTCTTGATCTATATGTTACTTTAGGATTCAGGACTGTGCTTGAATTCAAGATCCCTAATTGTGCTTGGTGTCTACAAATTAGCACCCACTTTGCAGTGAGCAAATTGCTTCCTGGGCAGGGAGGTTGAGGCACAGGCTGCTGTGGGGGGACCAGCCCACACTTGGGCTTGGCCCTGAAACATCGAGGGGTTATTGCCCCTTCAGACAGCTCAACTTTGAAAGCTGGAATCCATAATCAGTCACAGATATTAAAAAAAAGGCAGTGTGCATCATAATAATCATAATTCCCCTCTTTAAATGAACAGTTTTCTATTTGCAACAGAAAGCATACTATTTATTCATTCTTCATTTTTACTGTGTGTTTACTGTTGGTGGGACTTAGCTAAGGATTGTTCCCTCAATTTACAAGAAAGTCCAATTTTTCTCAAGGATGTATGTTTTGTTTGTTTGTTTGTTTGTTTGCAGGATGTTGCCCCATTCCCTGCATGCATTCTGCTAACAAACAGGCAGAGATCAATACTGTGTTTTGGTGTTTAAAGTTCGAAATCAGTAGCAGACCAGTCTGAGACTTTCCTGTGCTGAATGCAGGCAAGGGGAAGAATGTAAATCTCTACGCAGCCAAAGTTTCTTAATGGTCTTTAAAATGTACAAGTAAGGTTTTCCTAAAGATACCATCATTTATTAACTGGACAGAAGGTGTCTGAAAAGTAAAAGTTTACAGTTGCTATTCTGCTTTACTGATACGGTTTTTAATTAAATAAAAGTCTATCATCCTGGAATTTACAGAGACTTACAGTTGTGGCAAATGGTGTCTTTCTGCAGCACCAATTCAGAGTGCTAGGGTTGATAATTTGACCAGAATACAGTTCTGTGATTTTTGTCTTTTAACAGCAAGAGAGAAGAGGAAAAAAAAAAAAAAAAAAAGAAACAAAAAACCCAAACCAAACCAAACCAAAACCAAAAACAACAACAACAACAAATCTTCTAGGCCCCAGGCCTAACCCTACAACCAGTGAAGTGAACAAGAGTAGAATAAATTCACATATCCCTCCTTCTTTGCTGGACCAAATGTTGGGTACTTCCTGCATTACATTTGTTGATTGGTTTAAGCATTTTATGAAGAAGCAATAAAAAACTTGGCACTGATTTCTTTTGGTTCTCAAGTGCTGAAACCATCTAGAACAAGTATTCATGAATGGCAGTTTTAGACAAGGACTTGCATATAATTCCCTTTAAGACCAATGCATGGAAAAGAACATCTTAGGTCAGAATAGGAGATCCTTTTAAGTGGGGAGGTGACACCTTCCTAATCCTTTCAACAGCAAATTGTCAAGAAAAGTTCTGTGGAAGGATATGGCAAAGACTCTGGTTCACTCTTTCTTTCCTGCAAGTGTAGTTTGTGTTAACAAATAACTGTATATTGCTTTTTCCTCAAAGGACTATGAAGGAGAGTTATGAAAAAAAAGGTGATTATATCCACCTGCTAGGGAAGAATTACAAGCATAAATAACAGTATCCAACCGATTTAGGCTTTTAAGAAGAGGAAGAGTGATGCTCCCTGTCCATAGTGTGGGAGTGTAGTGTAAATTGTTGAACATGCAGATATGTTAGTAGTAGGTGGCCTAAGTTCTAGGCATAGCTTAGGTTTTGTGGATTCAAATCCACCTTTACCATCTTCAAAAATTCACAGACCGACATTTAGGTACAGCACTTTACGTAAATAGCAGTTTAGGCAGAAATAAGACTGGCCAAAACATTAAAAATCACTTTGGAAAATGAGCTTTTTTGATCCTAAGACATTAAGAAACTCCCCAAAATTTGATGCCAAGACTAATGGCATCCAATTTCAAAGGCACTGAGCTTTGCATCAAAAATAATTTTGACTTATTGGTTTTCTAACAAGAATGCTGCAGTCTTGATGCTGAAAAATTTAAATTTTACCAATGTATGGTGAATTCAGCCAAAAGGGATGTGTCTTCCATGTCTTCTTACTATCTGAATATTCAGTAGTATATATTTTGAGATTATTAAAATCCCCATTGGGAAAATTATGAAAACTGTCAGCCTTGGATGTTTTCAAATGCAACTAACAGCTTTCTTTGTCTTTAGCTCAAAGTATTTAACAAACAGTGGGCTTGTAGGATAGGAGTTCTTGAGTATTAAACTTACTGTGATGGACAGTTTAAAAATTACAGATGAGAAGATCTTTATTTGCCACTGAGAGTCAATGCTAGCTGGATAGCTAATACTGAAACCCTAAGATTTCTTTGAAGATTCCTGCTGTGCCCCTGGTGATGTGCATTCCACCCATAAATAAATGTTTTCCTTTCAGACACCTTTGCTGTCAGAGATTAAAGCTGCAAGTGACTCCTGAAAATAGCATTTCTTTTTTCCAGAGGTGCTGGGTTTTAGTGGGATTGTCTCTGCAGGGGAACTGGAAGGGAAGGCTCCAGCAACTGTGAGTGCTGTCTCTGCATTAAAACCCATAGTTTTTGAAGTCCTTACCAGACCACACAGGTTCTTACCAGAGCAAGCTGGATTCTGAGGGAAGGAAGTATCATGGACCTTGTTTCTTTGGAGATGTCTCCAGGACTGACTAGCACAGTTGTTATAGGAAGAAGCCAGAAACTTTCTTTGTTATTTTAAATTCAGAAGTCTTTGTGCAGTAGAATGTTAACCTCAAGACTGAAGAAAATTACAAGGAAGAGAAGTCTGAGGTACTTTGAAAGGCACAGTTGACCACATAGGAAGAAAATATCTGCTAAGATTAATAGAACAAAAGTGATACTTCTTCCAAATATGATTTATAATTTAAAAATAATAGTAGCAAAAATGCTAACAAAGATGTTATTGAGACATTGCATTAGGACCTTTTATCCTATGGGTGCCATCTCTAATGGTAGTGTCTATCCTCAAGGGGAGCAGAATGCAGAATAGAAGTTGCTTTTTCCCCCCTCAGAAATACAACTGGTATTCTAGTTAAGGAGTAGCAAGAAAAAAAAGAGGAAATGTTATGGGAGAAGAAAGTAAACACACAGAAAAGATTCTTTGCCTTCTCTTTTCTTCTGTCTTTTCATTCTTTTCTCCTTTACTTCTGTCATTCCTTTACAGAGAAAGAAACAAAATCACTCAGTTATAAACATACATAGGTGGGTAATATTTTAATTTCTTTGATAGACAGGATTTACAGATAAAGAAAACCCACATGCAGGGTGCAGTGAATTTGTCATACTGTGCATGTGGGACTAGGGTTAAAGGGACTATGGTTAAAGGGGCAGTCCTTTGGCCTCTAATAAGGTTGGGCTCCCTGAAACAAGAGAAGAAGGGCAACAACTCATAGTCAGTGTAATAAGAAGAGGACAATTCAGTTTCTGCTGCAGAAGTAGGAAGGTGGAGGGATGCATTCCACTAAACTGCCAAAGAGGTAGGGTTTTTTTGGTCAAGAAAGCATGGAAAATTAGAAAGAGGAAAAGCACTGAAGCAACGCTGGGTCTGCATGTTCAAGAATGAAAGTCCTAAGCAAAAAAAGCAATATTTGTAAAGTCAAGCAGAAAGTGTCTAGTTACAAGAATAGTTGAGAGATGGACAAATAACAGGATATGGCTGGTGGAATAAACAGGCAAGGAGTCTCACAGGCATTTCCATGAGTCACTGCTGGGCTACATACAATCACCAAAGCACCACTGAGAAATGATTCAAGGACATGCAAGAGAAGTGGATGCAGAAGAAATCAAAAGGAGGATTAAAGCATTGTAAGGCTGAGGAGACAGGAAAATGGATGAGATGGAATGATGTCATGGAGAGATACCTTTCTTGGCCAGACAAATGGAAAATTGAGGTCCATAGATTATAGTTCTGCTTATGAACTACTGCCAGCAACTGCTTGTTTACAGCACTGAGGGTTAAGATGACAGCTGTACCTTAATATGACAGGAAACCTTATTTCACAGTAATATGATTGGTCTGGCAAGGAATCACATCTGGTAGCAATCGAGGACTGAAGAGACTTTTTAAATCTAGTACACACCTGAAAATTACTGAAGTGGAAAAGGAAGATTTTTTTTGGTTTGGTTTTTGTTGTTGTTGTTGGGGGGGTGGGTGTGTTGGTTTTGGTTGGTTGGTTGTTTTTTGGGGGGGGTCTTGGTTGGTTGGTTAGTTTATTTTTTGTTTTTTTTATATTTATGGTTCTGAAAAAGAAAGTTTTTTGTTTTTTGTTTTTTTCCAAGAATCGTTGCTAGATGCTCATGGAAGTAAACAAAATCAAGTGGCCAAATTGTAAATCAAAGCATATTTTAAAATGAGGGATTTGGTTCTATCCTCACCAGGAGTAAAAGCTGGAATGACCCTGAGCCTGCTGTTACTATGTAAGTATCTGAAATGAAATAACCAGTTTTCTGACTGAATGGCTATCCCCATGGCAATAGGAGAGGATCTTGCACATTAAAGACTGAAAGGAATTAATAGATGAGAAGGAAGCACACTAGATCCTGACACAGACCAAGGTACAGCATGTATCCTTAGGACTGAGCTGTGAAGCATACATGCAGAAGGAACAGTCCTTGTATTTCCAGGTTTTATCAGTAATATGAGACAGGACTACACTGCAAGTCAGGCAAGGACAAAAAGAACCCTTGTTAATTTTAGAAGCATTAGGATTATTATGTCTGGAGCATTAAAGGTGCATCATTTAATGGTTGTCTAAAACTTTTATTAACCCCTCTTCAGTTACATTTATTTTCTACTCCATGGCTCAAACACAGCTCTGGATAGTTACCAGGATAAACTTTAAAGCCAACAGGAGCTGCACCTTTTTATTCCAGGGTTGGAAGGAGCTCTCTATCTCTAAACTGGATAACCCTTTCAAATCTGCAGCAGAAATCTATGTGAATTACTGATTTATTTATTATTAGTTCTGCTGTAAAACAGGAAATGAGAAATAAAAATGTCATTGACACCAACTAAATTCTAAGTTCTTATTTTGGCAAGAACAAAACAAAACAAAAAAGTTCCCATTTGGCACAAACAAAACCATTAAGGTATTTGAAAGAAAAGCCAAAGAAATAAAGCATTAACTTCATAAAGTATGATGTGGCATTTTCACGCCTTTTCTCCATAGGTTCATGGATCAAATTTCTCACCCAAGCTATGACAGGCTGAGTTCACTTCTCTCCTGTGTGCCCCATATCCTCGTAGAGCACCCCACTCTGCAGCCTGGTAGGACAACTTAAGGTTGAACTTTTTCTCTCATCACTGTAGCTATTCTTACATTCCATTAGAAAAAGGATATATATATATTCTTTATATCACAGAATGTGGGTGAAGACAACATGTTTGCTTGGTTTACACCAGGAAGGTAAGAGGACAGGTTTCAGTTCCCTCAAGCAGAAAATGGAACTTAATTTGTATCTCTAGTATCCTGTATATTCCTGAAAAATCCTGAAAAGCTCTGGTTCTTGAGCCCTTGTATGACTGGCAAACATGATTCCATTTTCTTTTATTCAGGTTTTGTGTGTTGGTACTTAAAGCAAACAAACCAACCCACTTAAAAACTTTCAATACAGCTGGACTGAATTTGATATTTAAATTCAGACAGACTGAAATCCTAGTTTTACTGATTATATACTAGGAAAAAAAAAAAATTCTACCCAGCTAGTGTTGAAAGGGAGTAAAATCTTCCCAGATGATCTTTACAAACCTCTCCAATCTCGTGTTCAGTGAGAAATACCCTGGTCCTTCCCCACCAAAGTCTCTCACACAACAGAGAAAGGAAAGGGGAGATGGTGAATTTCTTCTCCCATAAGCAAAGGTATACTCTGGAGTGATTTATTTCTCCAGTCCTTTTAGCCCTTTCACTGTTACTGAAGCTAGAGTATGCTACCCTGCCACAGGATCAGGGTGGGGTTCTGATGTCTAATGTTCACTGAACCATCCTAAAGTTACATGCATTTATAAAAGCAAAGAGCTGGAGCAATAATAG
Source organism: Megaceryle torquata (assembly GCA_024611175.1). NCBI lineage: Eukaryota > Metazoa > Chordata > Aves > Coraciiformes > Cerylidae > Megaceryle > Megaceryle torquata. Next base: position 76,229 of record JANIJG010011416.1, read on the forward strand.
GCCTGGTCCTAATTTCCTCCACAATTAGCAAAGTTAGTTGCATATTCAGATTTAAAGGCAGAGGCTGGAAATAATCAATTTTGTTAGTGCTATATGATATCTTTGGAAACCTCAGTTGAAAGAGCCATTCCCCAGTAATCCATAGTTGTAGGGATCAGTGTGAACATACATTTTAAAATGCCATGCAGGATTTGAAACAAGAATGTAGAAATCAGAGTGATCATTTTTTTTCAGATGGCCTTTGATTTGTGACGGTTTTTCACTGAAAGCAGTTTAGCTACAGGAGAAAGCACAAATAGCTACCTTTGCAAAGTTTCTGTCACAACGCATCAATACAATGCATAAAGATTGATAAGGTTGCAAAGTCTAATGGAAGAAAAAAGCAAATCCACAGAATCATAAAATAATCCAGGTGGAAAGAAACCCCTAGATGTTGCTAGTCCAAGCAGGGCCGACTAGGGGGTTCAGACCAGGTTGCTTGTGATTTTATTCGGGTGGGTCCTGAAAATACGCAGTCCTTAGGAAACCTGATTTGCTACTGGACTGTCCTCACAATGTAAAAGTTTCTCTTCCTGTTCAATCTAAACCTTTGTTGCTGCAATTCAGGTTTGGTCTCTCTCATCCTGCCTATCTTTGTCTTCTTGATGACCTCATCATAGGTCCTAGAAGGATGCTTGTAGGACTCCCTTAAGATTTTCTTTAACTAACTTTAGGAAACTTAATTAAAGTTTCCTCCTCAACTTTAGTTTAGCTTCCTTGTGTATATGCATATGGCATGTGCTATCACAAGAGGCTTTAATTACCTGAACAAATGTTACTTCTTTCTCAAGATTTCACCCTCATTTACTGAAAAGGATAGGTGGTATCTCACTTAAAAGGCAGCAACTTATTAAATTTTTATTCTTCATTGTTCAGCATGTGGTTTCATTCCTTGTTTACAGCACACTCTTAAAATTAACCCTCTAGGGAGAATTTTCTCATTATCATTAATTCCCTCACAGGTTTCTAATAGTATTGACTTGTGTGGGAGTTGGAATTTGCATTACATGAAATTTCATAGCATAGTCTTGTATTTTTAATTTCTGATTTATAAAATAAAAAAAAAATGTTCCTGCAAAACATTTTTAAATTAGAAATTGACCCATTTACGTGGCATAGGTCAGACTGAACAAAGCTGTAACTGTTAAGTAACATGATTTGTTTTCACAATTTCATAATTTCAAATACCAGGTGGTTTGAAGGTGTATTTTACATGTAGGATATTGAAACATAGAAAGTTCTACGGCAACCATATATTTTGTATGTCTAAACTGAAGTATGTGAGAATGTGGTTAAACAGAGACCTGACAGAATTTGAGAGTCCCGAGTCTTTGTGCTCTTCCAAATAAAGATGTGTACAGTGGTGAACCTTACAGAGATTATGATGCTCTAGAAAGAGAATGGAAAGGACTTGAGTCTTCTCTGTTAGTCTGTGACAGTCTATACAGGGACAAGTATCTTGATGTAATTACATTTCCAGCTGTTTTGGAGGACAGAATGCAGCTCATACATCTGCTGGGACGGAGAACTGCCAAAAACCGATGCTTAGAAGTCCAATGCAAAACTAAAAATAAGTGATGGTTTTCTGATTTGGCTAGTCTGCTCCCAGACACAACAGGTTTTGGACGACACACAGAGGGGCCCATCGTCTCTGCCTGGAATAGCATCCATATTGTGGATGGTGATATACAGCAAGACCCAGCTCCTCAGGATCATCTGGAATGTGGTCAGGGGCCTCTCACCAGGGGCCCAACTTCTATCTGTCCTCTTCACCTGCAGCACGTGGGTGCTGGGGAAGGCCCATGCTGCCAAGTGAGCGAGCTGCAGCAGGGGGTCCATAGGTTGCACATCATCAGAGGTGGCAAACAAGAGGCTGACTGGAGCTTTTCCAAAACCCTGCAGGTACCAGAGCCTGAAATTCCAGCTCCACCAAAAGAGGGAGAGGCAGAGGCCATGCTTGTGGCACTGGGAAATGGAGACTGCTGTGATGCTGAAGACTGGAAGATGGTGACTTCTGGCACCAGGAGGTTGTCTTCAGCCACATCTACAAATCTACAGCTCCAGAAGAGGGTCAGTGCCCTAGTAACAGAGGAGGGGCTGGCTGCTGTGTCCATGAAGCCTCTGTGCTGTCAGCACTAGAAGGTGAAATTCAAGATTCTGAAAAAAAAACCATCAAGGCAAGGAAAAGGATCACAATCCTGGACTTCAAGAGAGCAGACCTTGGCCTGTTCATGGATGCTCTTTGAAGAATCCCATGGGATTCTAGAGAGAAGAGGAGTCCAGGAAGCCTGCTCAGGTCTAAAGGATCTACCTCCTTCAAGTTTTAGACTGGTCCATCTCCACATGTAGACAGCCAAGAAAAGGTAGAATAAGGTCTGCATGGATGAACAAGGAGCCCCTGACAAATCTGAAATATAAAAAGGAAGTATACAAAAGGGGAAGGGGGGGTAGGTCACACTTGAGGAATATAGAAAGACACTATTTGAATGAGCAGAGATGGGGCTAGGAAGTCAAACTCCACATGAAATTGAATCTGAACAAGGCAACAAAAAAGGCTTCGTCGGGTACAACAGCAGCAAAGGCAAGTGAAAATGTGAGCCCACTGCTGAAGGAGGTACATAGCCTGGTGACAAAGGACATAGAAAAGGTTGAAGTACTCAGTGACACTTGCCTTCTGTCTTTAGTGGTAAGAACAGGCTTCTCAGGCTCCTGAGATGAGTGGGAAATTCTGGAGCAATGTGAACTGACCTACATGAAGGACAATTACATTAGGAAGCATTTAAACAAACCGGATATGCACAAGTCCATGGGACCTGACAGGATGTGCCCAGGAGTGCTGAAGGACCTGCCTGGTGTCATTGCAAGGAAATTCTAGATTACCTTTGAAAGGTCATGGTGATCAGGGGTAGTTCCTGAGGATGAAAGCAAATGCCACTTCTGTTTTCAAGAAGGGCAAGAAGGAGGACATAGAGGTCTGCTAGCCTCAGCTTGACCCCTGGGAATATCCTGGAGCAATTAACCCTGGAAACCATATATAAACATCCAGGGCAAGATGGTGATTGGGAACAGTCAGCATGAGGTTATGAAAGGGAAATCATTCCTGACCAACCTGACAGCCTGCTATGAGATGACTGCCTCAGTGAATGGAGTAGTGGATGTTGTTTATCTTGCCTCTGGTAAAGCTTTTGACACTACCTCTGATAACATACTCATAGGCAAACCAAGGAATTTTAGATTAGATAGGTTGTTTAGATAGGTAGACAATGAGGTAAAGAAAAGAAACTGTTCTGTGAAGTGTTGAGATGAGAAAGTTATAATCTGCCTGTGGCATAAAGCCCATCTTGAGGACCATCACTAGTGATGCACCCCAGGGGTCAATACTGAGGCCAGTGATGTTTAATATCTTCATTAATGATCTGGATAATGGAGAAGAGTACATCCTCAGCAAGTCTGCAGATGATACAAAACTGAGAGGAGACCTGAAACATCACATGGGTGTATCACCATTCAGAAGGATCTTGGAATGCTGGAAAGAAGGGTCAGTGGATATCTCATGAAGTTCAGCAACGGGAAATGCTAAGTCCTGCTCCTGGGGATTAATGATCTCATGGGCCAGTGGGATATATCTCCATTCTGGAGTCCAGTGAGTTTGAAAACAGTTTGGCAGAAAAGGCACTGAGAGTATTGGTGGACACCAAGTAGAACATGAGCCAACAATCCCTTGCAGCAAAGAAGGCCAAAACCATCCTGAACTGAATGGCAGGGCACACTGATATCAGGATGAGATAGTTTATCCTTCCTCTCTACTCAGCTCTTGTGAGACACATCTAGTGTGCTGGGCTGAAGTCTGGTCTTTTCTGTACCAGAGACTTGGACATACTAGAGCAAGTCCAGAAAAAGGCTACAAAAACAATGAAGGAGTTGAGGCACATATGAGGAGAGGCTAAGAGAGCTGGGACTGTTCAGCCTGGAGAACAGAAGGCTCAGGGGGATCTTACCAATGTATATAAATACCTGATGGGAGGGAGCAAAGATGGAGCCAGGCTCTTAGTGGTATTCAGTGACAGGTTAGAATGCAATGGGCACAAAAGGGAATAAGGGAAATACAATTTAAACATAAGAAAAAATACTTCAGTGAGCGTTATCGAGCACTGGCATAGGTTGCATAGATAGGTTGTGAGGTCTCTGTCTGTGGAGATGTTCAAAACCCAACTGAACATAGTCCTGGGCAACAGGCTGTGGATGACCCTGCTGTGTGCAGGGACTACATGATCTCCAGAGGTTCCATCCAGCCTCAAACGGTCTGTGATTCTGTCATTCTATGATTTTTTTTCTCTCTGACTCTTACACTTCAAGAAATGCTCCAGAAAAGAAAATGAGTGGAGTTTGCTTTCATTACAGCTCTTTCTTTCTGTTCCCCCTTAAAATGTTCTCAGAAACCTCTTTCTCTGTGGTCTTTTGAGTCTTAATGGATTTTGTGGTTTTTTCTTCATATATGCTAACCTCTAGGTCCTGGACACAACCACCATTCAGAACCTGTGTGGAATTATGCTCAGGCCAAAGTAAGGTGTCCAATCTCTGTTCTCACTAACAGATCATAAGATCATGCTTCCCTCACTGGTACGTTTTCTGCCCCAACTTCCTGCAAGATGAAGTGGCAGTGTTTTCACTTGTATGGTTACTTTAATGGTTCTCAATGGTCTTTTTGCCCATACATTTATCTAAGTAAATTTGAACCAATTTATCCTTCTTGATTCCCTAGTGTCCTGCAGCAAGCACTGTACAACACGGTTTTGACTACATCTGTTTGCTTTAAAGTTGCTGCTTAGAGTAATTTCTTTATTCCTGTGTTGTGACTAATGAATAATAACTCCCTCTTCAAGTTGTCTATGTTGCTAATGATTTCATACACTCTTAAAATATTCACCCAAGGAATATTTTTCTGTGCTAAAGAATGTTAATCTATCTACTTATAAAGCAATTGTTTCATACTCCTACTCATCCTCCTCTGTTACCTTCCTCTTTCCTTATTCTATTAGATATGTCCATGGTCTGAGAGGACAGAAACATACATAACGTAATGTTCAAGATGTGACAGACAATAGCATCACATTTTTTTTCTTAGAATAACCCACAATGATTCCACAATCCATTTCTTGAGCTGTAACAATTTTTAGAGCCTTTCAGTGAGTTTATCTAGCCTGAGTTATTTTTCTCCATGTATTTTACATTCATCTACATCAAAATGTACCTGAGATTTACAGTTTTGCTAGACCTATGACTGTCACAGAGCAATACCCCAGTTTTGTTAGGCAGTGGTACATTCATTCTTTCTGGCTTTGCTGTGCTTTGGTCCAGTTATCTATCTCATTCTGCTATATTTGTGTCCTGCCTGGAGCCACCTTCTTCACAGCAGAAAATTTAAGGCCATTCTTTTGGTGGTAAATTGAGTTGCTTTATTTATTTCTTTATTATATTTAACTATCCTGCGTAACCATCTCATCAAAATATAGAGTTAGTTCTTGATACCTCAATGCTGTTGCAATGCTATTTGAAGGAACTGCATTCCAAGTCATATGAAATTATTTTATTTTTTTTAATTTCCAAATTGGAAATTTCCAAAAATCTCATGCTTGATATCAGTGTAGAGCAGTGAAGGTATCTTATTTCAGTTTTCTGCAGGGAAAAAAAAAAAAGTCTTATACTTCCTTAGTACTATTCTTACTTTAAATGAATAGCATTAAATGCAGTTGCATGTCAATCTCCATATCTTTTTAATTAGTGGCTATATTTTTGTCACTACTTTATTCTAGCTACTTAGGCTAGGGATAATTGGAGCTAATTATATCTTTAAATTCAAATTTCATATCAAACTCATGCCTACTGAAAAGCATGCTGTAGTCAGGCCAGAAATACTATATTCCACAAAAATAAATGTATATGATCATTTGTTTAAGCATAATTACTGTCTAGTATTGTAGTCTCAGGGAAGACAGAACAACTATAAAAAATATGTCATCATAAAAAATATATGTGATGTAAAAAAATACCTGTAATTCCTTAATCAACCAAGTCTTCTATACCACAGTCATTGACTATTTCAGATGACTTGCTATATATATTCTCTGTACTTTTTTTAAGACAAATAACCTTAATGAATGCAATTGTTCCTTTTCAGTCAACATTACAGTCTTGTCCTACTCTTGGGTTTTTCATTCTGTAAATCATCCTTATACCTATCCTTTGAAGCATTTTTTTTTTCTATAATAACTTGGGAATCATTATCTTGGTGCTTTCAAATAAAGTCTCAACAGTACTGAAAGCCTTCCCTTATAATGGGGTCTAGGAATACACTGTACTGGATCTCCAGGGCTATTTTTCACAGGGTCTTGTTCCTAACAGTAGTGCCAGGAATAATAGTCCTCATTTTCACCTGAAACCAGACCACATTTTTAATCAGGTTCACAGTACATAACATACCTCTTGACTTAGCTCCAATGCACTGTCAAAATGCTCTGAGAGCATCTGCAACCACTAATTCTTTACCCACTTGGTGTTCAATTTGCAGATCATACATTTGTAGCTGAAAAAACAAGCTCTATTCTTAGCGGCCGCAGAATAGTTTGCCAGACCCCTTTTGGCACTGTCAACAAGTGGTTTATGGTCAGTGTCAGCTAATAGTGGCCTCCCATAAATAAAAACATGAAACATTTTTCACCCATGGATGGAGACCAAAGCCACATTCTTTATTTGAGTTTATTGAAAGCTTGGAATTTGTTCATTCCTGTGATGATTATTCTATTGGGGTTTTTAAGTTTTAACCACACCATTGTAAAGGATTGTGCAATGCTTTTCTTAGAGCCATCAGTGAACAAACTTGTTTTGCATTTATCATCATAGCAACTCATGACTGAAATCTGGTTGACCCTTTTAATCTCTTCCTGTTTTTTAAGGGCCAGAATGAGTGTTTTGTCTTTATCGGGATACCAATTTACTATAGCCTCATGGTTCATTAAGCACAGAAAAAATCACTTGTATTTACTATTTCTCTAAATATTCCTCTCCTTTCTAGGTAGCAGAAGATGTTCCATTTCAGTGTGACTGTTTAGCTTCTTGGAGCCAATATCAAAATGAAGAGTCCTTTTTCTGCACTGAATTGTGCATGCCTGGTCACTGTTGGTTGTCTTCATTGTTGTATGGTTCTGAGGCAGAGTCTACTTCCCTATCTTCTTGCCCCAAACTTAGGGGTTGTTTGTGAAAAGGCTGGGATTTTTCAAGTGTAGTAGATAGAGCATACATGGGAAAATTTTCTTCCTCTGAGTATAAGCTTGCAATGTGTTTGACACAGCTGGTTCCACTGCCATCTACAGTGAATGCATCTGCTGTATGAAACCAAGGGGTTTGGCACATTTCTAACATGGTCTTTTCCCTTAGTACTGTTACAGGGAACATCACTTCCATACTCTGTAAAAGGGAGTGTAAATACCTCACACAGGAAAAACCTGGAAAAAGTTAATGAGAAGACATTACTAGGTCACCCTTTTTGCTTTTTCACAAACACACACCTACACAAGGTTAAGACCAGAGAAGCAATTAGAGAATCTACTTCAAGGGCATGGGGAAAGGGCAGTTGCTCAGTAAGCACAGAGTTTCAGGGGGAGAGTAGCCCATGGTAAAAGGAGATGGGCAGTGAAGCCAAGAAGCCACAGACCATGGCTGGCTAGTGACTGAGTGAGCTCAGCAGGGAGTAGAACGGGCCATTGCTAGGGATGTGCAGTGGTGCCCAAGCAGCAAAAGGCCCTATGGACATGAGCCTTCTGCACAGGGCAAGTCAGAGCCCGACGGGGCCATGCTTGGGAGTACACATCAGGCTGGGCTGCCACCCATCAGGGGCTTCCCTGCCTCATTGGCCCTTGCCCCAAGGCACACAAGGGACACCAACACTGAATTCTGTATAATTCCCTGATTATGAGCATTTGATTATGGCAGTTTGTTTTCCTCTGTCCGTAAGGTCCTTGATGTTTTTATCCCGTGGAACAAACGTGTTTGCTTTTGGCACCACTTAGGCTTCTGCTCCTCTGACTGTGTTACAAATGTGTCCCATTAGCTCTCAGACTGACTGTCCTTTTGTCATCTGCTGCATTATTGTCCTACAAGGCTTTTTTGAGCTAGCAATAAGGTGATGTTCATTGTTCCTCCTGTGTGTAAGTACCACAGAAGTGTGTGTCCAAGACTTTTTCTCTTTTTCCATATGCTTGTCACTGGCAGTGTTGTTTGGCAAAGGATATGTATCTTTTTGTGCTGTTTCCTTGTGGAATTTTATTTTGAGCTCTCATATACTTTTCTATGCTGGGTCACACTTTGCATGTCTTGCTGGGCTTAGGTGTCCACTCCTAATGCATGTCTTTCTGGACAGGTAAGCTCCTTTCCCTTAGACAGTCTAATGGCTTAGTGTTGGGAACTCCACAGAAGTGTTGAGGTGTTTTGTCTTTCATTTAAATCAAAATTTATCATTTAATATGAGATTTGGTTGGTGCCATATACCTTCAAAACTGCAGCCTTCAGCTGTCAGCATTTGTTCAATCTTTTTCACTTCTTTTTATTTCTTAGTGTGTTGAATCCTGTTTCTCCTAAATTTCACTTTCATGTGGAGGGAGACAAGATAAGAAACAGCAGAGGACAAAGTCAAGGTGGAATTATGCAAAATCAGTAGCTACACTCTCATGCTTGTGTAACACAACATGTGAAATGAACATGGTACTACACTGCACTGATTGTAAAAAAAAATTAGCTTTCCTGTTTTTTTCAGTTACTATTTCTCAGACTTTCCTAAAATTAGCACTTTCAGAAAGTTCAAAACATGAGTAATTTCATCCCCCAGACTCTGACATCTATGAAGAAACACATATGTAAAGAAAGGACTGATTTTAGTAGAAAATGTTTTAGTCGCCTAGCTGTTTAAGCACTGACAGAAAACTGCTGCCTCTTTGTCCTGTCCCTTAAAAATGATATTTGAATAAACTTCCTTGTCTAACACATCAAAATGGAAATAAAATTAAATTCTGAGCTGCCAAATGATGTTATTGAAATAATATATTTGCAGTGTATGAACAGGAAATGAATATATTTGTTGCCTGCTTTCTCCTCCAATTCTTACCTGAATGCCCCACCTGAATGCCTGAGCATCTTAGCAAAGAATATGAACCAGCTCCTGCTTCTGAAGGACAGACTTATAATTTCCATCAGTCAGCATCAGTTTGCCTCCCCATAAAGCTTTTCTTGATGGGTGGCTAAGCATGCTGACTTGAAATATGGAATCATAGAATGCTTCGGTTGAAAGAAACTTTTAAAGATCATCTAGTCCACCTCCCTGCCATGGGCAGGGAGATCTTTCACTGGATCAGGTTGCTGAAAACCCTATCCAGTTTGACCTGTCCAGTTACAGGACATCCACAACTTCTTTGGCCAAACTATTGGCTTCAGTTCTTACCCTAAAGACATTCATATTTAGTTTTTGTTGGTTCTTTTTCATGCCCTCAATAAAATAACTCTTCCTTTCCAGGCTGGGAGTGTTTCTTCAGAGGAGTGCTCACTTGTATGTTGAGTATCCCACAATGACCCACAAGCACTGCTCTCATACAGCAATTCTCCACTGCAACCACTGTTGTAAAGGAGCAAAAACATTCCACAGAAGATGAAAATAGACAAAATAGTCAGTCAAACCTCAAAAGTGCTCCACTGCAACGAAAGCCCTCCTCTGGGTTTTGCAGAAAACAGGCACTGAAGACATAAGAAGCATATTCTACCTCTCCTCTGCTAATAGGTGGCTATTAGCAGAGAAAAACTGCTCCACTGTGAGACTAACCACCAAATAAGAACTTTCTAGCCTAACACCCTGTACTACCATGAATTTCATGGTCTGCAAGAACCTTCCCAGATTCCCAGAACAACAATGAAGTTCAGTGATTACAACACCCATCAATGTTCTCTGAGGTTCCTCAGGCCAGAGCTCTCCCTGACATGTGCAGGTTCAAGGCTGTTGCTACATGATGGGGCTGCCACGAGGGCCAGGACTGTGTTGTAATCAGTGCCACCTGGGAGACCCAGGCACAGATGTCTCCCAGAAACAGTGTCCTGTGTGCTGGTATGGCTGCCTGTGCTGGATCTGCTCACAGTTAGAGAGGGTTTGACTTTCTCTGCATATCACAGAATCATAGAATTTCTGAGGATGGAATAGACCTCTGAGATCATCAAGTCCAGCCTATGACCCAACACCATGACATCAGCTAGACCATGTCACTAAGCG
>JANIJG010011417.1:0-101017 GCA_024611175.1 Megaceryle torquata
AGGTGAGGAAACGGTGAGGAGCTGGTGCTCCTCAAACCTGCATATAACCCTTCCATGGCATTGTCATCATGCTTGCTCACAGCTCTGCAGATCCATTCCAGGCCTGATGGCATCACACCCGAGGAGCAGGGGTAGTTCAGTGAATGACGTGCTCTTCTCATTGCTAGTGGCTCCAAAATTCGCATTCACAGATAAGTCCTGCCAGGGATGTGCTTGCGACATCATTATCTCCAGTTCACCTCCATTATGCAAATCGCTTGCAAGAGTGAAATGCTAAAACAGCTGAAAACATTTGAATTTTGTGCAAAATGCGTATTTTGCATTACCTATACTGATTGCAATGTATCTTATTTTAATTAAATAAGTATAGAATTTAAATTTTAATAAGTTGTAATACATAGTAGCTGACTTGCAGTATTTATGTAAGTCTCCTATTTCTTCTTTGAATTTCCTATTAATTGTGGGGTTGTGGTTCCTGCTGATTTTACCTTTGGACACTTTGGTACATATCCAGTGAAATTTGTCTCACTGGTTGAAAACACAGAGGTGGACTCTGCTCACACTGAGCTGCAGAAAACTTGTTTTGGCACCCATGGAATCTCTTCTTGCAGAGAATGTGACACAGGAGTCAGACGTTACCCTCTGCTCGCACTGGGTAGCATCCCAGTTAAACGTAGAGATGGACATGGCACTGGCCTAATAATCCAGGGGCTGAGGTGCAATTATCAAACCTACATTTGAGACCTCAACTATGTCCCTTGTGTTTAGCTGAAGTTGCTACGTGTGCTTCAAGGTGCAGTCAGGTAGTTGGGCTGAGCTTGAGTGTGACTGCAGGCTTGGTGAGGGATCTGAGTCCACCTCCACGTCTCAGTCGTGCTGCTCAGGGGGGAGCACTGAGGAGCCTCTCAAGGCACTCTCTTCCTCTGTGTTTCACTCCAAGCTCACTTAGGGCCCTGAGGAGCTCCTGCAGTGTGTTGCAGGTGGTGGTGAAGGTCTGGGATGTGCCTCATGGGTATCAAAAGGAATTTTTAGTCAGAATGTGAATGTTTAATAAAATGGATTTCTCAGGACAGAATTTAAAAAAAGGTAAAAAATAATAGAGTGAAATAATTGCTATCTCTGGAAATTTCAATTATCAGCCAAAATATCCTGAAATCAAAACCTTACTGACATTCAGCCTCAATTATATAAAAGCCAATGGGTATAGGGAATATGTTCATATAAATGAGGCCTGATAACCGAGGGAATTTTCAATGTACTTAGTGGATGTCAAGAGACTTGACCCTGTTTTGAGTACTAGGGAGTTTGGGATAATTGAAGTTTGGATAATCGAGGTTGAACTGTAGAATTTAGCAAATTAAGATAACAACGAGGGTGTAAGTTAATTTTAGTTCTGACAAATGACACCAGTTTAACTAGTTTAGAGACTAAAGCCAGTAGACGGCAGGCAGTGTGCTGCAAGCTGCAGTTTTTTCCAAGGCATCACTTACAGCCTCATTAACGCTCTCCTGCCCAGCCTCTGGAAGGGTCCATATGCAGAGGTGAACAGTGATTTAATTTCTCCAGATTGCATCTATCACGTGCTGTCAGTAGGGCTTTTGATTAGTAGGAGGATGACTTCTGTGATGAGGATTTGTGTCCGCTTCAGAGCGAGCAGAGAGCAGCGAGTGCTGGCAGCGCAGCAGCTGTGCAGGGGCTCTTGCCGCTAATGATGCGGCTGATGAGAGATGGATGCAAGACAGAAAGCTGCAGTTCTCCCAAGACTGCAGCTCCCAGTGTTGTCTGATGTCCCTGGTGCATATGTATTCATCCTTCTTTCCTCTCTTTCCACCTCCCTCAACATGCATACTTTAAATGAATATTTGAGTATATTCTAGATTTACTGGGGGAATAAATTATTAAAAATTAATTACTAGTACAGTGGCTTAAGGATATAAGAGATATAAGGTTTCTGGGGAAGCACACTATCCTGCATTAAATCAGCTGACAGCAGTTACCAAAATCTGACAAGCTCACAAAAGCATCTTTATCTGACAAGTCTAAACAGACCTGGTGTCTGGAAGTTTATTCTTCTGTCTTGTCATAACAAGCAGCAGGACCTCTCTCTCCTTAACACCTTTTGGTTTGAGTACTAGACCCTGAAACATTTCAAGAGAGAACTAGCAAGGGAAAGGAGAGATGTTCATGCAGTGACAGTCCAGGGGACTCCTGGGAGCTCGTGGGCAAGACGATTGACATCAGAAGGACTTTGCCCCAAGCTTTTTAGCAACTAGATCTTAGTATGTCCTTTACTGTAATGTTGAGGTGTTAATTCTTCCTTTGCTGGCTGTGGAGGGAAAAATTAGGTAGTGTAGCGCTTAGGGAGCACTTAAATGTGGGCTATATGAGAGGCAATGGAGGAATTTTTAACTGAAGCATATATTAAATATTAGGCCAATATGTTGTGTATCACATAATCTTCTCATCTTCCAGAAATATGTGCCTATTCTTAAAATAAGCCCTTTGGCAACAGGAGGGTAGTGACAACGTGGCAACCAGTGAAGGTGTTCTTCGTGAACATTTTAACCTGACATAGGCTCCGTCTGTCTGCAGCAGCGTTTATCAAAGCACAACCTCTACACAGCATCAATGGAAGGATGTGAGAGGCAAGTGCACTGTGTTTGTTTTATTACAGTGAGCAGCTAGGAACCCTGAATCACCCAGGGATTATGCTGTGCCGGGCTTTGTATAGCCCCCTACCTTTTAAATAGCTAAGAAAAGTGGAATAAGTGAAAGGGTTGCCTTTTTTAAAAGAGGGAATCGAATTGTGGTGCTGTCAAGTGACACACATAAGGTTAAACAAGAAAGTATAGAGAAAACGAATATTGCCAGTTCTCGACTAGGGTCTCAAACACGTAGCTGATAGGAAATGGGTGTGTGGCAAAGCACAGAGCAGGAGCACGAGGGGTAGCTTAGACCAAATGTTAAAGGTGGTTGTTTTAGGGAAGAAAACCAGAAATAAAAGAAGCAGTATTAATCTACAGGTGTGTGATAGCTGGAAAGATATTCTCACCCTTACAGTTTTATTTGAGAGAGCTTTCTTTGCAAATGTAACTAAAAAAGGAGACAGGACAATGCCAGCTATTTTCTACAGTAAAATTACCATACAGAGAACCACAGGGAAAATGCCTGAGACCGCGTACTGTAAACAAGCGGAGCCACTGGCAGGCTTAAAAACCAATGTTTTTTTAAAGCATATGTTAAAACCAACTTTGTTTACTTAATTGCAATAAAACATTGTATTTTCCTTAAGAGAAAATTGAGAAAACCTGGAGGGTGATTCTGTGGTTTGCAATAAATAAACACAAATGTGAAATGGAACACTACTCAAATTACAAAAGCTAAGTACATGAAATGCCCCCAGTGGAAACTTGTCACTCAAGTGCCAACTGTCAAGAGTTGGGTACTTTTCATAAAGCATAGTTTTAGCCTTTATCTTAATGTCAGTACTTTGTTATGATTGACCTTCTTCTGGCTGGAAGCCCACTTAAACTAAACAATACTATTCTGTTCTGAAGAGGGCGAATAGAGAAAGCATTGTTACTTGGTAAAATGTCTTTGGACTGAATCCCAGCTGGGGAGGAAGTGGTGTAATTACTGTACTCAATACCGAGCACTGGAGGGGCACGGGAGGCAATGGCTCTGCAGTGAATGAGGAGCAATCCTACACCTCTGCACCTCTGCTGACTGTGAGACTCTACCAACTGAGCAATTTTCATATTACTGTTTTATTTGTTCTGCTTAAGCAGAAACAACTGCACTTGACCACTGTAAATCAAAAATTGAAACCAGATTCCCTAAGCAAATGGGGGGGGGGGGGAGGCAGGGAGGGGAGAGCCTGCTCAGCTTACAGTGGCTGTTTGGCAACAGTGAGCAGAGCCAAACTGAGCCGGTTTTGTTTCTCCTTTACCTGTAGGAGCTAAGCCATATTCTGTTCCAAATCCCACAAAATTATCTTCTGATTTCAACTCCTTTAAATACAGTCTATGCTATGAAAAGTGTCTGATCCCAGTGCTAGAATATCTGCTTTTGAACTTGTCACAAAGTAATGTATAAATAACACTTTAATGTGTATTTATTATGATATGAATTTCCCTGAACACTGTTTTTATAAAATGGCACAGGAAGCACATTCATTACAAATCTTTACCATATTGTGATGAGAATCTTCTCTTTTTAAGTGGAAAATTAACGCAGTTATGCTATTGTGGTTCATTTTTATCTTAAAAGCATCTCAACAGAAGTGGAGAAGGTGAATTATTCCAGATGCTGTAGCTACCCATTACTAGAGCTGCTTTTTGCCATGGACAGCTCAATCTTAAGAGAAATGCGCAAAGGACACTGGAGGAATTATTATTGTTATTTTACAGTGAAGCATCATAGATGTACAATTACCCACAGCCACTTAGGAGACATGACACAGCCAGGAACCAAAGTCAGCCTCCTGAGGTGCAATCCAGGTCCCTTCCTCCCCAGGAAGAGCTCCAGTTTGGAAAAAAGTTTCACTATGCTGAGTGCCATCCAAAAATGAGACACAAGCAAAGTACCTATCCCAACAGACACGCACCCCAGCCCAAAGAGAAGACTGCAAGCCAGGCTGTGTGGATTTAATTTTAGTTCAGGAGCTCTGCTTTCGTGATGCAAGCCATATGAAATGAAGTGCAGCCTCACCTGAAGGGTATGAAGTGCAGTGTGTTGAGGACTAATCTAAATATCTAGGGAAGTTAGTAAATACATCCTAAAACACGCATTTACCTTGCTAGTCTTGTGGGGCTTGATTCAGTTGAAGAGCTAAAACCAGTGCTTCTCACAAGGGGTTGGTATTCTAGTCAGTGTTTTTGCAGCTGGTTGGTACCAGCCCCTGTGATGTCTTACATTGGTGTGCTTGGTGTGGCTCATGGACTGTGTACTTCTGTTAATCATACACACTAATGTTTATGTTAATGCCAGGGTCCAGCAATCCTTCAGAACCATGGAAAAGGTTGTTCATAGCCCTTTCTGACTCTGGCATTGAGGGTGTTCTGTGACTCTGTAAGTTATTCACTCCCTTCTGGTTGGAAACATGCAGCAAAACCTGGAGGGGCCTTGCCCCATTTTTATGCAGTCTTCATTAAGAGCTCCTTGATGTTTAAGCAAAGTACAGCCTGAGTGGGTTAACTCCACAGAGGATGTGACCCAGTTATAAAGAGCTTCCTAACCAAAATACTTTTAATCTGTCTGCAAAAGGGGTTGGGTTGGGGTCTACTGAATGCTTACAGCCAGAGAAAAAGCCAAAGTGGTCATAACTTAGTTTTGGAGAAAGATTCTCTGCCTTGTCTGCAAAGTATGACGTGTCTACTCTCTTATGCTGAATCATTCAGTTTTTGAAGAGGAAAAACATAGGTTTCTCATTGAAATAAAAAGCTCCCTAGGTTCCCATTTGTTTTTCATGGAACTTTATCCTCTAGAAGTAACACTGAAAATGTTTTATTTCCCAGGATCTGCACTGGAAGTGCCATGTTTTGAATGGATGCTTTGTTTCAGTGGGAAAGAGGCAGCTCCAGCAGTTTTCTAGATCCCTGATGTGTTTTTGAATGGCATCCAAAGTTTGGGTCAGGATAGACAGGAAGCCAGATGGGGATGTTTCTGTATTTTCCGAGTCAAATTGCTTCCCATGCTATAAGAAGTTTTATTCTCTGGAGACCCCAGCTGTGATGGAGTCAATGCTTTTAATTCCTGTAATGCTGACAGATCTACCAGCCACTGTGTCAAAGACATGTTCTTGCCTGGTGGAGCAGACAGTGATATCCTCCATGTTAGGGTGGGCATTTGTTCCTGGAAAACTTCTGTGAAGACGTATGTGTGACCCAGCTGGGGTGAAAGGTTTGGTGTCATATGTAGAAAGCTGTATGTTTTCATATATATGGTGATTATTTGAGACAATCACTGGCTTAGTGCTTAGATTTCCTTGGAGACTCTTTTGTCATGATA
Source organism: Megaceryle torquata (assembly GCA_024611175.1). NCBI lineage: Eukaryota > Metazoa > Chordata > Aves > Coraciiformes > Cerylidae > Megaceryle > Megaceryle torquata. The sequence continues at coordinate 6,010 of JANIJG010011417.1, forward strand.
TCTAGTGTTTTCTAAAGCCCTTGCACTTAAAGGAGCTGGAAGTTAGCCACAGTGATAAAAATTAAATGGAAAAAGATGCAGGTTTTTCAGAATGTTTTTAGGATATTCTTTTTACTGTATCAGTTTCACAGAGATCATCATGGATGTGCACAGAAGCATTTTAGCAAGGAAGCATTCCACCAGCGTGGCTGTGTTTTATTGTTGGTGGAATTATTATTAGATTAGGGAGAAGATTGCAGTCAAAGGAGAGGGGAGTTTAATGGGAGCTGGAATTTGGATAGATCTGAAGGGGACGACTCATTGCTTGAATTGCTGCTGGTAATGAAATTGCTTGTGAATAGTCAGAGGGAGCTGCTGGCCTCTGGTACGCTGATTATATCTGCAGTGCTTGGGTTGCTATTGGATGAAGACAGGGAATTCAAAAAGCTTCATCTTAATTGTTTTTGCTTAGGCTGCAGGTTGGTTCTACTCTAGCAACAACACGCCACAAGTAAAATGTGTTCCTAACAGCAATGTCTGGGGCATTGAACACTTCACTGGCAAATCCTGTCACCCAAAACAAAGATGAAATTGATTGAAAACCCCAAAGCAAGAGAGTGTTTGGTACTTTTCATGCCTGTCCTTCACATTTCTGCGGTGGGTGTGCTGCTGCCAGCTCTGCTTCTCTTCCCCACAGGACTGCTCCTACCAGGTCCTGCTTCAGCTGGGTCTCCCCAGCTAAGCAAGGGCAGTTTCCCTGCAAAAACCCTTGGGGTTTGGCTTTGTAGGACTTTGGTGTGCAACGATGGATTGGGGCGGGAGTCCCAATCTGTGGGTGAGAGGAGCAGCTGAGGACTCTCCCCTCTTACAGTTGCTGAGGGGAACAGTGGCCAGTTCTGGCAAATTTTCAAAGGCTGAAAGCACCAATTCATTGAAGACTTTTCAGAGCTTTAGAAGGCCACCTCCTGCTCCCTGACTGTGACTTATGAGTAGTTTGAGCTCCCAAGGCAGGTCTTTACCTGCTGGGGGTGAGGTGGGTCATCAGCTGGAAATGGGCCAGTGCCCCGCATCCCAGAGCAGGCCCTGAAGCCCTGGGAGCTGTGGGCAGCAGTTTTCCTGGTGCTTTATTGGAAGGAGAGACAGACATACATTTGGGTGACCCAAGGTACAGAATAGCATGTCACAGGCAGGGCAACACCATGCAGTTCTGTCAAGAAGCGAAAGGGTTGGGTCTGATAACTTGGAAAATGTTCTGCCTATCGCTAACACAGTTACATGCAAAAAAAGTTGTGGTTTTAATTACCATCCCCTCTTTCCATACAGGCTCATTACAAGCAGCTACCTCCTTTTGAAGGGAGAGTATTGGAGTATGATTATTTTTTTTTATTTTTTTTTTTCCCCTTAACCTACTTCAACTAATTTTCAGGATGCTGGCAATTGCCATGCATTATTTATACTACTGCAAAGCGTGTGTTTGGGATGAGAAATCCTACTGCCAGGCTTCCTGCTTCTCATAAGCATTCCTTTCACTGCATTATCTCCTCACACAGCCCAGAGCTGCTCTTGCCAGGGACCCAGCTGGTGTTACTCGATGACTTTGTGGCGTGGGGAGCCTGCCTGGCGTAGCAGATCTGCTGGCTGCTGCCTTGCTCATCAGCACAGAGGCACAAGCTCCTACACCAGCAAAAGGAGGGGCACGTGGCAGAGGCAGAAACCGCTGTGGGATTGAGTGACAGAAGTCCTGATTTTCCCTGACCTGCTGTCTTGTGTTGCTACTCAAACCTGCACAACTTGAATGTAAAATGCTTCCATCTTCCTTCCCCTGCCACCCAGTCTGGATGACAACAGGAGATGAAACAGGAGAACAACCAGCACAGATGCTGGAACAAAATGCTTTGAGGTTCCTAAATCTGTCTCTCGGAGTGGATCAATTGGCAGTGCCTGTGCCACCACCTCTTTTTGTTCATTTGGAAGATAACTCATTCCTTAACAGTTGAAATGGCTTCTGACAAACCTCCTCTTTGAAAATTGTGCTCAAGGACACTGCTTTTCCACTGTTTGCACAATCAAAAATATTCTGGGGAGGATTTTTTTTTCTTCTCTCTTTTATCTGAGGCAGCATAATAAAATACCTTAGATAAACAAATTTATTCTTGGAGGGATGTTTATTAAGCGCTGGCAATCCCTACGATAAATAATTTCTCTGGAAGAAAAAAAAACAAACCCAAACAAGTAGAAAGTAGGGCAAGGAAATGATTTGAGTGCAGGCGGCTGCTCTTGGCTACAGGGGGTCAGACGCTCCCGCAGTGCCATCTGCAGGGGAGCCCATGGGGAACTGGGGAGGCAGTAGGTATCCCATCATTAGATGCTCATTTTCTGAGCATTTGGGAAAAGCAGAGAAATAGCACATGGCATAGGATCCTGCTGTGGAAGACACAGACACATGGCAGAGGGTCTCAAACAGCTTAGTCTCTATGTCACCAGTTGGATGAGTGGTGCGAGAAACCAAGCAATGATGTGTGAGACTTGCTGGTCTTTTCTGCTAGCTGAGAAACTGAAGATGAGTTTCAAGGCAGGAGATGTGGAGGGAAATGGTTTGCATCAGATTGAGACCAATATTTTTGGTTTCATTTTTTTTCAGTGAAATGAAACCCATGAAACTTTCATTTTGGGTTAACCTGAAATGTCCGGTTAGATCCAAAATAAAACCTTCTGTTTTGATTTGGGGTTATTTAACTCCTGCTTTTCCTCTTTCCTTTTAATTTAAGGTCACTTCTAATGTGAGGAAAAAAACCAAACCACTTAAAGTGAAAAGCTTTTTGAAAATCTTGAAGGGATATTCTTACTCCTTCCCAAAATAAGGCCTTTCATTTTAACAGTGTCCTGAAATGCAGTATCTTGGACTGTATTTTACCTTTCCCTTCTAGCAGCAGCCTTCTATGCCTCGCCTCTTTGCTTCGGTGACAACCATTTGCCAAGTTCATCTGCCATTCAGTTAGATCTCTTTAAAACTCAGTTTCTCAGCAAATTTATTATCTGTCAAACCTCTAAACTCTTTTCTTGAATGAATACACCATTTCACTAGTAAAGAACTGAGTTACATAGTGATGTGTCCCAGATTATGTTAAAAAATATGTGGCTGTTCCCCTGAGCCCTGGTTGTCTTGCTACCTTCCCACAATCCCTCTTCCCTTAAGAGCTGGAAACACCAGTGTCTCAGTGAGCCGATGTGTAATAAAAAATAGCCATCATGTAACAGGGCTGCCCAAGGTTGTGATGCTCCAGTTGTGGGAGAAAATTGAGTGAATTATTTTTTCTTTCAGAAGCTACTCAAATAAGTGATATCCACTGCATTGCAGAGGTCAGCTCTGTAGGTCACTTTGGCCACATTCAAGCTCCAGGGCACTTTTGGAATGTGAGAGGTAAAGAAAATCCTTTCAACTTTACTGTTCATGACTGATTTTGAGGTTTCTAGATTGGCTGATGTTAGAGAAGTCTCTGAGAATGTATTTTGGCCTGTGCATGTGAGAGACTGGTTAAATTTGATACAGATGTGAACTCCGAGATGTCTCAGATAAGCAGAAGCGTAGCAGCACTAGGATTTGCTTTCACTGCACACTTTGGGATTTTCAGAGAGGCTGATGGGAAAACAAAACCCCACTAGAATTTATTCTTGCAGTAGGAGTAAGTCTTTCTGGAAGCCAGTCCACAGCTTGATTTGGCCTTCTTTGACCTGTGCTAAAGCTCTGCACTATGCCTTTTGTAGGTGTAGGGAAGCACACAGGCTGTCTCTGTTCAGGATGGTGCTTCAGTTGCTCTTTGGCCAGCTGCTATTCTGAAGTTTGTTGTAACAATTGGGCAGTTGCTGTCGGCAGTCTTAGCATCATTGCTATGAGTCTTTTCTCTGTAATGGGGTTTTTGTATCACCTTGTTTTCTAAGGAAGAGCCTGGATTTAACACCAGTTACACCAGCTCAATCTTCAGAGCCACTGCAGGCAAGAATGGATAGACAAGTTGTTCTGACTCTGGTTAAAACTATGCCTAAACTTAAAGTACAAAAATGAAGTGGTTTTTTTGGCCAGAGGGGAGAACCCAGCTTTTCAAGGGAAGATGATGAAGTTAGAGTGCTTGTAACTGAGAGAAATGGGGACACGGGCTGACTTCTCATCAGTGGATTTCAAATACAGAACAATTTGCTTTATGCCAATAGTAGCTGGGGGTTTCTGTAGGTCAGGCTGGGACAGATCCTCAGTGAAGGTGAAATAGCAGCTCCTGCTGCCAGCTGGTGAGCATGCCTCAGCTCAGGAGGCAGTTCAGGGTGCCTAAATGTTGCTAGCGATGCCAGCACTCTTGAAAGATTGCTTTCCACCTCCATGTAGATGTGTAGCAGTGGGAAGACTGCTATTTCTGCTGAGACACTGCAAGCAATCTCAATTCTGGGAGCGTTTTGAACTTTCAGGTATTGAGGTGGAGAGGGAGAAAATCAGAAATGGGAAGAGATTAATTCTTGAAGCCTGTCTGCATTTTTTTACATAAATTCTGCTCTGCATTCAGACGTGTAAGGCACAGGCTACAAAAATCCCTGCTCCTGCTGTAGGCAGAGCAGAAGGATAAATATATATGGATGAATAAACAAGGCAAGTAATCCAATCTCATTGCTAGTGTTCAGTTCCTGCACTGTTGCTCTAGGCAACCAGCTTGAGTGGGGATATTGTCTATAACCTTAAAAACTGATTATAGGCTACTTCACTGCCTCATACTGTCTTAAAGAGGATTAGAAGAGAGTGTAAAGCTGGCTTAGGCACTATGTTAACAAAGCCTCAAAGGCATCTGCAGATTTCCTTGTTCAAGAAGTGATTAACTTATTTAGTAACTGTGAAAAAATGCGAACATTCAGGGAGCTGGGCTGGTAATAATTAAGGGCTGTAATTCTGCTGTGGTGAGCCCGCTTGGGCTGACAACTGTCTCTTTTTCACACGATCACATCCGGCTTTGTTGCGGAGGCACGGGGTTGTTTTGTATTTGTATTCAGGCTTGTACAGGTTTCCTCTGTTGTTTTTCAGCTGGAGGTGCAGGGGGGTGCACGGCAGAGCAGAGGAGGGCCCCCACTTGTCAGTAGTGCCTTTCATCACTCCCAAGTGCTGGCTTGATGTCTGTGTTTGAATTCTGCCTGTCCCTGTAGACAGCCCCATAGAGGCATTTCAGAGGAGTGGCAGTGGGTGTGCTGGGGCAGGGCTGGTGACCTGTCCCCGCAGGAGTAAGCACACACCAGCACTTCACTTCCTCTTTCAGGTGCTTTTAAACTAAGAAATAGAATTGGCAATGAAAACCACCCCCCTTATCCTGAGCTGAAGTGTGTTGGCTGGGGGCAAACTCGAAGCAGCCAAAGGCAGGTGCCGAGTGATTGTAAATGGTAGGTGAGCCAACCCTGATTTTGGTTCTTGACAGTTTGACAGCAAATGCTTTCCTTTGACGATAAGGCCACCAAGTTTTTGCCCAGCCCCAAAGCTCTCATCTTTTTAGTCTGGAAGGTTAGAATGATTACAAGTCTCATGTTTTAGGAGAAAAGGTTCTTTCTGTGAGGTTTTTCCATCAATATTTCCAAGATCACGGTTTTACCTCCTCAGAAGTTTTACAGAGTATGTCTGCTTCAGTCTTGTGTAGTTTAAATGTAGTTTAAATCTGGCCACATCATCTCAGATCTGTATGCAAAATCATGTGCTTGTTCATGACTTATGCTTCACACACAGGCTCCCTATAAACACATAGAAGACATGCAGACAAATCACTGGTTCCTCCAGGCCTCTTTCTCGAGAGAGTCTCAGCACAGGCTTAACTACATTCAGAAATAATATTTGTCCAGGTGATAAGCCATGACTGAACACTTGTGTAGCTGAAGGAGGAGAGTCTTAATAAAAAATGTCTGATTGCAGCCATCCGTATGCTGCACAGTTTTAAGTATTTGCTCTATATGTGAAGGAAGTTCCATCTCCACTTGTCAGCGTGGTGCTGGCTCTAAGATCTTCCTTCTGCTTTCAGAAATGATTAGTAGTGGTGATTTCATTTGCTCAACTTGATTGTCTGATCAGGGTTGGATGTCAGAAGTGTTGAGCACCCCATTTCTGACAAATAAGGCTTTTTAGAACTGAAAATATGCAAAATAATTGTTGGGTACTACTGGATATCTTTACTTGTATCCTGAAAGTAAAACAAGTAAAAGCTTTGAAATAATGCCAAAAGCAAATGTTCGGCTTCAGTGCGTTCTCAGTTTGTGAAGATCCTTGAAAATCACAAGAATGGAAAAGATATCTTGAAAGTTAAGGTAAGCACAGTCACCAGTGCTTCTGGTATGGATCCTTCATTTTTGTCAGATTGACCTGGATGAGCTGCAAGGCCTCTTCTATTGATGCATGACCCATACTTCACTTTACGCTTCTGACTTCAAGTTTTTTCCCTAGGTCAGTGTTTTGTTGTTTAATGAGAAGATTTCATGAATTCATACAGAAGTTTTAGAAAATCTGAATTAATAAAGGAAAAAATGAGGAGATCAGAGAATTCCCTGTGTCTTTATAACACACTGTAGTTTGAACTCAAGCTTTTTACCATCCCAAGCTTACATGTGTGTAAAGTGACCAGATGAGAATAATGCCTTCAGAAGGAAAAACAGACACTCTAAGTAATGTAAGAAAAGTTTCAAATCAAGAGTTATTTAAAGAGAGGGAATTAAATGCTTTATATTGAATCAGTATTGGAAAGTGGATGATGCCTGTTAATAGTCAACATGCTAGCGGATAGAGATGCGTTTTGGTCTCAGAAGAGTGAAATATCGCTTTGTGTCTTCCATTTCCACTTGTTTTCCTGTCATTGCTTCAGCCCCAGATAAAGGATGGGATTTTCAAAGTCACATAGCCTTGACCTGTTTGCTTTGTCACCAGATACAACTCAAACCTTGAAAATTCTGCCTGCCTTTCTATTTCTGTCTTTCCCAGGAGAGGACAATTCATGAGTGAATGGTAAGGCAGCAATATTGGTTTAAGGAAAACAGTTAGAGACCTATGTGTTCTTCCCCACTTACCTTCTTGCAGGAAAATAGGTGATTTCAAACACTGCTCTGGTGTTAACAGCTCTTCTGAATCTGTCATTGTAGCCATGTGTGTTTCATTCAGCATCTCCAGAAGAAACTGAAGTAGCATCTTATGGATGAAGAATCTCCATTTTAACCTCTATGAATGTCAATTGTTCTAAACCTATATGCAGCACTTAGCACCAGGGCTTACTCACCAGTTATTAACAGCATCCCTTGCTACTCTTGAAAATACATTCTCAAACAGCTTAAGTACTTAGCAGTTGTTTCAGTCCTATCTGGTTTCTTCTCCTCCTCTCCTTTATCATGAACCACTGTGCATTAACAGTTTTCCCATAATGATATAATTTTATCTACCTTCCAGCAGACCAGAAATACTTCATATGTTTAGTGGCTCCCAGGGCATGGCATGATTTCATCTGGATTAGTTGATCCTCATCTTAAAAAACCCTACAGTGGCAAGGTGTCAGACCTTTTCTCTCTTAATTCACAGGACCTGTATTTATGTGCAGCAAACACTAGTCTGCTCCTTTCACATGTGTCTAGGTGGTTTTGAAAGGACTGTTTTGGTTTGGTCTAAGAGGTGACTTCACCAAGAGAGATTTCGTAACTTACGATCTGCTTCATGATAAAAGTCACATGCCTTAAGTGAATTTGCTTAGGATGCTGCTGGCATTCAGCAGCAGTGGGTACCAGCATGGAAGTTGGTGCCAGGAGTGCTTACATCAGGTAAGGTCCTCCAAATGTTGCCCGAGGAAGTGGCTTTGCACAGCCCACTTCGGCTGAATACCTGATTTCATTTTCAGGGAAAATTCTGTGGGCCTGTGGGAACCTTGCTAAGGAGGGAAACCTATCTGGGGATTAGGTATCCAAGCCATGCACTGCAATTGCATTCCTCACATACCTAATGGTGTGTTGTTCCTGCTAAGACCTGTACCAGAGGTGCTGAATTAGATGCTGCAAGGGAGAACATTTCCCTGGATGTGCCATGATGTCTGTTGCACATGCAGACATCTCCTAGAGAGCCATAGCTCCTTGTGCCAGGGCTGCTCAGCAGAGTGAAAAAGCAGCAGCCTTTATGTGTTTCATTACGAGAGTCCTGGAATAACACTTCAAGCCTGGTTCAAAGCCACATTTTTAATGAATGAGTAATCTTTTCTCTTCCTCTTTTTCTGAACTGTTAGCTCCTCAAAACACGAAGGGGAGAGGCAGGGAGATTATTTACCTTCCATCTGGAGGGCTGACCAGTGGATCCAGAGTAGGAGGTTGAATGTGTCACCGGCTGCTCAGGCAGGGAGAGAGATCCTGCTCCTTCCCTCCGAGAAAAACAGACGTGCTCCCTCCACCTGCAAAGAGAATAACAATATGAATCATTTCATCCCTTCCTCCTCCTGGGACTCATTTATGTTGAGTTTTAAAACCACTCCACAGATGAAATTCAACCACCCATCCATGCTCTCCTTCAGCTGTAGACAGAGCAGTGGGGGGGAACTGGGTGCCTTCCAAAGCTGACAGCCCAATCCCATGGTCCAGCCAGGCTGCAGCATCTGCCACAGGAGGCAGGAGTGGGAGAATATTAAAGACATTATGCTGGGTTTTGATTAAGCACTGGAAGCTCCTCTTTGCAGATGAACTGATGCTCCTCCCAGTACGCCCATCAGTCTGTGTATGGTGTGGTGTGTAGGAAATGGTTAAACAAGATAAACCTACTTACTAGCAGGGAATGAATGAGGCTATTGGGTACAAATATCATTGTACATCATCCAGACTGGTGGCTGTGACATCCCTCTGACTTTCAGCTGTTTGTGATGCAGGTGGGACCCTGCAGGAGGGGTTATGAGTTGCCTTGGGTTGAGATACTTCATCTCAGACCTAGGGGTGGTCTTTCAGCAGAAGTCAAGGGAGCTTTTTCTCATTGAAATAGCTCAACAAAACGCTGCAGTATGAAAAATAGTCCTTCTATGGAAAAAAAGTTGTATAAATTTCTTGTGTGACTTCTAAAAATGGTTATATTCATTTATACAGCTTGTAAAATGTGTTTTCACAATAACATTCACCTGAAAGGCTGCTGTGAGAGGTCCCTCTTATGAACTCATCACAGAACGAATCCCTGTATTTTCCTTGAATGTTCCATGAGAAATAGCTGTAATAGGAATATTTAGTTGGCATATTCTCTTTTAGCTGCACTTTTATGCATGCTCTGTCTAGTCAGTGTTCCTTGAAATCTTTACATTTGCTCACCTGTAAGCTGTAGCAGCTTCCCAAGGAAAGAAGTTATTTCAGTAGCTTAGGTGCACTTTGTGGTCACATTTGGTAGCACTGAGGCTCAGGGTCTTCAGTCTGGAAGAGTCACCTGTGATTTGTGTGCAGGTAAAAGACTCTACTTTCATGCCCCAGGTGGGAAGGGAAGGAGGCCTGGATCTTTTTTCCAGCTATAACAGACATTTCATGCAACATTGGCCAAGTCATTCAATTTCTTTCTACAGCGTTTCTCCACCCTGCAGCGTGTACTGCAATCTTTATCTGTTCTTGTCAGCTAAGAACAAGTTCTTTAGGACAGAGGATTTCTTCCTATGTTTATGTGTGGTTGTGTCATAATTAGGTATCGCTTTAATTCCCACTATAACATCACCAAATTATACTTGAATAAATTACACATCATGGATATTAAATGCTCAGCTCAGTTTCAGTGCAAAATAAAAGGCTCAAATGATGGTGACTTAAACTGGCAATAAAATAGCCAGCATTACGTCTGCAAATACTTAATTTGCAAATGTTTAAAGAATTAGGCACCTGCTATAAATCCTTATCGTGGGCTCTGCACCCTGTTGGCAATCGGTGAGCTATATCTCACTTCATTATGCATGAATGTGTAATTTTCCAAAAGCATAAATGTGGCCTCCAAGGGCATGCACATTAATAGCGTTCGAATGAACCAATTTGTTTCCTACCCAACGTGTTTATCTTCCAGCTCTTCGTTGTGAGTGCCAGTGGAAAGGTTAATGGCTCACAGTTCCCTGTAAAATGATGCACTGATTTAACCTCCACGGTGTCTGGATGTTTCATTGTCTGTGGCCTTTAGCACGTTGCAAGTTAGCAGCTGCTTCCTGTACACTAGCTGGGATGTGCGGGGGTCGTCTTTAAATTATTGCACATGCCCAGGATTAAATGGGATCCTGTTTTCCTCTTGCTTGTTGTGGCCCTGATTCATCAGGTGCATGATGCTTGTGTTTGCTTCAGCAGAGTCATTAATGCCACCTTAAACACACTAGTAGCCACAGGGGCAGCTGCGTCTGGTCACTTGTCAAAAGTCAAGCAGCTCTTAGCTGAATCCGTGCACTGAATTCCCCAAATCAGTGGATATACCTGGGCAGGAGTGAGAGGAGTATGCATCCTGAAAGATAGTATAGCCTAATGAGCAGGATGAAATGTTAGGTGGGGCAAGGTAGGTGCTTTCAGTGATATCAAAACCACGGTGCAGCACACCTAGTTAAGGTTATGCTAAAGCTTGAGAAGTTCAGATGTTAACCAGGTTCCGTTTTGACAAAGTGGGGGGGAACCATGAATTTGAGGAACAAATCATATGCAAAACTTTACACAATTCTGGTGAAAAATCAGATCAGATTTTTTTTTTCCCCTACTAAGATATGGTGGAAAGATAGATCTTTTCTAAACCCAGAACTCATCGTAAGTCAAGAAAGGAAACCACAGCCAAAACCACAATTAAACCAGATATCTGCTAGGGCTGAACAAAAAACTGTTGGTGTCCTGAATTTTTTGAGGAAGAGGCCACCTGAAAGCCAACGTGAGGACTACTGATACAGCCATATCCCTTGTGAAACTAGTAGCTGATGTTCTCAGTACGATCTGGAAGACCTGAGAATGCATTTAGAGATTATGCATCTTGAAGGAAAGCAGGAAAAAAGCCTTCTCTGGAGATGTGTGAGTTCAAAAAATCAGCCATCACACTGATCTCTGGGGCATTCCTTCTGCTGCCAGTGGTTGGCAAATGAGGCACCAGTTGCACGTGTGAACACCGTTCCCAAACGGGCTTTGCTCTCACAGCAGAAGACTATTTTGGATTTATGAGCAGCTGAATCTGGGATCACATGTTGCCACTCACAGCAGAGTTGTTGGCTGAGGTAAGTCATTAAGCAAAAGCTGAGAAATACTAAATGCACTCACAGAACTCAGGCTGAGTGCTGAATGGTGTGGAAACAGGGATAAAGGGAAATCAAACACATGAATATCATTTCCAGATAGAAACAGTCAATATTTTCTTATGCAGACGTCCAAGATGTCTAATTGAGGATACATTTAAAGATGGGTGGAAGTTGTCATGCTGCTCATAGGTGTTAGACCCAAGCTCTACTGAAATGAGTATTCAACCTCTTCTGAAATGAGTATTCAGCCTCTTCAAAAATGAAGATGTTTTGTTAGGCACTTAAATGTGACTGCAAGTGTGGCATTTTCAAGGCAAATCCAGTGAATTAGGAGCAGAGCTCTGCTCAATGACAATGCACCTCCTTAGGCACCCAAATCTGAAAACTGCAACCCAATTAGATATGCTCCAATTATTACTATTATTTGCTACTTAACAGCTGTCATTGAAGGCTCAGGACAGCTTTGTGCTGGATGCTGTGAATACATATAAGAAGACAAAAAAAAAAGTAACCTGAAGGCGCTTAAAATCTCTGCCTGAGAGACAATGAATAAATGCAACTGGCTGGGAAGCCAGAGGTGGTGGGAAGATAGCTGTGAAACATTTGATCAAGTCTCAAAAGAATTCAGTGTTGTCTAAATCTGGACTCTGAGCTATTACAGCAAATAAGCAGCATTAAGTAGGCAGGAATGGCTGTCTCTAAGCACAAGGAATATTTATTTCTAAGCTTGAGCAATAATTACAATGCTGAAGTCAATGAGTTTTAAAGGGAATAATTACACCACAATTACAGAGGTGGGTTGGAAAGCCAAACCCCAGCCATGCAAGTTCCCTTTTCCTCCACTAACCTTCTCTCACTTTCTTTCCCTGCTGTCCACTTGGTGTGTTAATCTGGAATTTGAATAAAAATTTAAGTATATCTAAATGTAGCTTTGCCCCTGGGAGAGGAGTGGATATGTCATCAGGGATCTGTCAGAGCCAATAACGGTTCCCCTGCAGCCCGGAGCTGTGCCTCAAGATCTAACATTTCTGTCTGAATTATCAGCTAATGCTCTGACAAATTGCCTGTGATTTTCTTTTTTTCTCTCTGAGTGGATGTGCCTGGTCTGCAGATTAGGTAAACACGGCCTGGCCCTGGTGTGTAGCAGCAGCTGACAATTTCCAGCCAGACATTTCTGTCAAGCCACAAAAGCAGGAGGGTGTCAGGGGAGCAGCCAGCTGGATTCCTCATGCTGGCTGCGGGTGCTGTCGGGTTTAGGGCTGTTGGAGTTACAGGACCCTGCTTAGGAGATAACCACTGATCGTGACAGCAAGAAGTGATGGAGTTGGAAGATCAAGACCTAATAGAGAGCTTGAGTAGCAGGGCTGCAAATGAGGTTTTGCTCTAACTGAACAGCTAGGCAAACAAAACTGGGTGGGTGTTGGCATGAGCTAAAATGGGTGGCGGTGCTGGATTATTTTTCTTGCAGAAGGAGACAGATGTTGGTGGCTTAGTCCTCAGACACAGAGGACATCAGAAGAACCAGGTGATTTTGCACTTGTAAAATGAAGTGATCTCTGAGTGGAAAAACTGTACAGAAGATGATGCAAAGAGGCACCCAAGGGGTTTGTTTCTCTGGCCACAAGATTCAAACACCTCTTGAACTAAGAAAGCCAATGCCATCACCTGCCTCTTCTCAGGCTGTGTGAGATCCAAAGCGTCTGTTTGTGTACTTGCTGTAGAAGAGATTTTCCTTGAAGCATGAGCTGGTTTTTAAACACTGTGGGCGTAGTGACAGTCTGTAATTCTTATCGTGAAATAAGATCATGAATGAGGGAGAGATAGGAGCAGCTCTCATCTGAGCTGTCATGGTCAAGATTTACGTTAACTGCTGCAAGTTCCTTCTCCATAGGTCAGGTGGATATACTCTTCCTCCCTGGCCTTTTAACCCATTCCTTTGTTTATATTCAAATCTCCAGTGGTGTAACAAACACTCGCTGCTCCTGCTGCTGCTCCTACATGGAACAACCCCCAGCCCCTCTGTAAAGGCCTTTCCAGTGTATTTAAAATTCTAGCTGAAAACATTTTTGCCCAGCCCCTCCCCTTGCCAGTTATTAACCAATATGATAGCATTATTGGCTCTGCTCTGATATGTTTGGGAATTCAGCAATGCTGCAATCTTCCTTTAGGCTGAGAGTTCTGGTCTCCCAAACCTATTTGTCATCAATATGATTTAGATGCCAAATCCCCTTGAGCTCCCTTTGCAAATTCTAGTCTTTTACAGGACTGTGGACTAGTAAAAACAATTTGGGATATGTGACTGTCGTCTCTAGGGGTACACCTAAAGAGAAACAGAACCTCAGGGAAGGCAAAGGCTGTGGGACTGGTGACATGCACACCGTAAAGACACCGAGGTGCTTCACAGATGAGCAGTGGCACCAACCAGAAATATTCGTGTATAGTTCTAGGAAGTCAAATGACTAAAAGCTAGAGATATTTATGATCTTTCTCAGACATCCATATAAAAATGCACAGCAGACAGTAATAGAAGTGCAGTTCTGGATTCCTTCTGAGCAATCTCAGGCTAGGCACTCTGCTTTTTTTATTACATGCAAAGATTTGAAGAGGGGGGTTGAAGAAGAAGGAGAGACAAAAGGCTTTGCACTTATAGTATCACACTTAAAATAACTATTAGTCATAAATAATTAAAACAAGGATACTTGTTATCAATATTTGGTAATTGATATGTAATAAATGTAAATGAAATTATTAAAATGGAAATTAGTTGTAGAAATTACCATTTCCTAATCAAAAAATATTTGTTCAGCTGAAATTTCTAATATGCTTTATGTAACATTTGAACTACTCAGAATGAGATCCCTTTCATTTTCACATAGCAGTATTATGGTGTAGAGGGCACGTAGGCAAAATCTTTAAAGTCTGGGAGAAGATAGATTGCTTTTTCAATAGACTGTGGAGATTCGGTAGTTAATAGACACAGCAAAGGCCACCTGAACAGATGAAGGGAAATGAAGGGGTCATTCATTTCAGGTGTCCCTGTGTGTGGCCAAGGTTTCTCTTAATATAGAAATAGTGTATGGCTTCAGCTTGAGACTTTTATACTTCTATAAGGCAGCTGTGTCCTTCGTGAACCTGCTGGGAACCTCATCCAGAGGTAGCCTCTGGTGAGCTCTGCAGTGGGTCACTGGTGGGAATGAAGGTTTCTAAAGAAAGGTCTGAGATGTTGTGTTGTTTCTTCCTTTGAAGAAAATATTGCCTTCTGCTTGTCTGGAGTGTCCAATCATGCCTGTCAAATGAGGATGGGAACTGAGTCAACAAGTAACTGGTGGTGTTGGTAAGCAGTGCTGTTAACTGTCCCGTTCCCTGAACCTAAGTGTAGAGCAAGAGGGTTAATACAAGGGCCAGTACCCAGGTTTTGGGTAGAGAAGCCTTAAGAAAACTGATTTATGAACACATAAATCTTTTTGTGATTCTGCTGCCTACTTTCATGCGAAGTTAGTATAGGCAGAAATGCAATAAAGAAATTGCAAGTGCGATACATTAAGGCTATTTCTCTTGCCATTAAAGTTTCATGTAAAAGTTCCACAGACAGGTCTTGGTCCTATTTATAGGTGTCTTTCTTGCCTTCAACAATATTATTAAACTCTTTTGTTATACAAAGCCAGTCTGAAAATGAGCTGACCTGGTAAATAAAACATAGCACTTGCTTTTGCTAGCGTACTTATCTCCACAGAGCAATATACTGAAGAATATTTTCCTCATACGTTTTTGTCAACACGTTATTGCATGTGCCTATTTAAGCAGTAAACCAGTTTGAGTACATTCCCAGAGCATTTGCTTTTCCTGTTGGTTTGAGGTGGAGATTATGGAAATCGTGAGCAGGCACTGCTGGGTAATTTCTGATCCCAAAGTTCAGAAGGGACACGTAGGGGAGAAGAGGGAAGTTTGTTCCCTATATGTTCTTAGGTAGCCTAAGTGTCTGTCTGCTTGGGGTCTTGTGCCTTTGAACTGCCTCATGGCAGGTGCTTTGAGAAGCTGTCTGCGTGCTGGTTCTGGCCATGGTGTGTTTGAGACGCTGCTGAGGTGCTTCCCACCCCCTAGGAGAAGCTCAGCTGAGTGCCTCGGTGACAATACAGGAACAGAAGCTGCCCCTGTCCCATCCCCTGGCACCGAATCTCCTTCCTGGGGAGCAGCTGAATGGGAGACTTGTTGGGGTTCATTTTGGATGTGTGGGTCATGCAGAGCTGGCACTAAAAGCATGGATCCTTTGGGATGGACTGGGAAGAGGAAGCAGAAAGCATATTTTGGAGGGGGTAGATTGCTTTAGGGGAACATCTCTAAATATGCCTTGGAGTCTACTCAAAGCCTAAAGTTACTTCTGCCCTTCACCAGCTTTGCTGAGCAAGATGTATTATTGCTTCAACCATACTCCAATTTTTACTCTGCTTCTAAGAGTCAACCTACAATATCTGCCACAATGAAATATGCTACCAAAAAAGAATAAAATACTTAAAATCCTTGTTAATTACTTTGTTAATCAGGGTTTTCTGCTCCATATTATTAAGGTGAATTAAAGCAGGACTTTGTGGTGCCCAGAAAACATCTGCTCAACAAAAACGAAACAGTAAACAAACAGGCCCCCCCTCAGTGGCTTGTTTTCATCTGGCTGTGCCTGTCTTCAGGAAGGTCTGGGGAGGCTGTCCTTACCCCCAGTGAGAGCACTGGTTTGCGTTGTACATGCCATGTGCAGAGAGATGCTCTCGTGCTGAGGTTTGCTGTCCTGTACTGTGCTCAGTCCTTTGTGCTGGAGTAGGATGGTGCAAGCCAGAGACTGGGTAGCTTTCACTGCACTATTACTTTATAGTCATGTTTTGACCTTGGTTTCGACTCTCTTTCCTTTTGTAGGCTATTCTGAACAGTGGCATTTTCACCTAAAAGTGAGTGCATGCTGCCCTCTGCGTGAGCACTTCACTCTGTGGAGGTAGCTTGGTTTTTTTTTTTACTGGGTGCATTGGTCTTAATCTTAATTCTGGGATCTACTTCCAGTTCATGTTTGTGTATTTGAGGTTTTTTTCCATGGGTTTTTTTTGGCTGTGAGCATTTCCATTTTAAAACTGAATCCTACTGTGTGGCCAGGAGCTTTATCAGCTGTGGCTTCAAACTGTTTATCCTTAAAAATCCTGCTGCTCTGTTACCCTGCTTGGAGCATCTCCCTTCATTGCCTCTGTGAGCTGATCTGAAATACATTAAAAATGTTGCAGCAATGTTGTAACCAATTTAAAATTGGTTGTTTGAAAAGCTGTTCATGTGATTAGTTTGGGGACTCTTCTCCTTTTATTTGCAAATGAAACAAGACAATAAACTTGCATATCAAGAGCCATCATTAGCCCTACACTGCACTTGCTTAGTGCTTCCCCAAGGTGTAACCAGGGCAGTTGTGGAGAATACCTTAGAGCCATCTATAACAAGGGTAAAAAAGTCCCTATGAAGAAAATCCCAGTAATTGTGAGTACCTGTAACCCTAATTTTCTGTACACTTCTTAAAGTTTTTCCATAAATATGCATGAAAATGTATCTTTAGTCAAGTCTATACCCCATAAAAGACAGACTTTTATCAGCTTGTCCAGATTTTTATACCAGGAAAGCATTTTGGATACTTTTGAAGTACAAAACCAGTAAGAGTTTTTGATATTTTTCTATGTTTATAATATGCATTTAGTAGCTCTTTCTGAGATGTTTGAAAACAAAATTCTTACTCTGTTTGCTTATTAAGCTCTTTCCTTATCTGACAGAGAGTGGATAATCTACTCCTGTTTCTCACTTAGCAGCTTCAGGAAGCTTGATGGAGTGTGTTGACTCTGGAGTTACTGGAATGGAACCAGATGCAGTAGATAAGGTATCTTATCTCCCAGAGGAGGATATAAACAGCCTGACTTCAGGACATACTCTAGCTGTGGGGCAGGGTGGGAGCCAGGCAGGGATGGCTTTTCTCTGCAGGTTGCTTCATTTTTTTTTAGTTTTTGTTACTTCTGTCTCTTGAGTTCCTTACCCCAGTGTTTTTCAGAGATGAGACATGAATTTACACAGACCCTTCCTACACTGTCAATTTTGGCAACGCTAATGCTCAGAATTGGTATTCTCTGCTTCCTCTTGTGTCTAAGACTACAATCTGAACTTGCTTACAATGATTAGAGATGATAATCCCCCTGGCTTTCCTGGCATTTATACCTCAATTCAGGGAATTCAAAAGCAGAGGTGCATGTGCCTGTGTTGACCAGATTTTCCTTGTGTCTTGTATTATGTATGGAGTTCAAATATGGGAGGACCAAGGTCTCTTCCTGAATTTTAAACTCCCTAATGAGGACCTAGGCCAGCCTAGGAGAGTAACATGCCACAAAAAGGCGGCTGTTGCACAGCTTTGGTGCTTTCCTCCCTCGATAATCAGCAAGTGCTTTAACTACCGCCAGCTCTTTAAATAGTTTAAAACAAGGAACCTCCTTTTGAAATTAATATGCTTCAATATTCAGATTAATATCTAAAAAATGTGTGGATTTCATATTTTTACAGTCAGAGCTTCCAGAAGTTCTCAGAAAGGGAGTTCCCAATATTGCAACATCTTTACAAACAGAGAGGGTTGTCCTTTACTAAAACACAGCAGAATGAAAAAACTTCTCTGCTGAAGATGAAATCCTCTACTAGTTTGTGTGAAGTCAACGCAGCTTAATCCCACTTTAGCTCAGCTGGAAGGATATCCATGAATCATGTTCCTAGGTAAATGCACAGGGCTAGACCTGTTTTTCAAAGGCACAACGGCAAACTCTTCTAGGTGGCTCAGTTACAAGTTGAGCAAGTTATTTTAAGGGCTGCCTCATACAGAACAAAGATAAGAACTAGAGGAAATGAAATCGTCTGGGGAGGGAAAATAATCTCATCTTAGCTGAGACTTTGTCCACAAGTGTTTTTCAGTGGTGGATACGTCTGTGTGGTTTCACTGTGCATTTGGTGGTAGGCAAAGGAAAAAGGCAAAAGAAAAGGGAAGTCACGGCAGGTGAACCACCCTTGCCCATGTTTTATCGAATGCTCTGTTTGTGTGTTTATAATGTACTTCTTGGTACCTGTGCACAGTGTTTGGAGGTGGACCCTGGGTAATACAACACCAAACAGAGTGGAGAAAACAGAGGAGCCACTGTGGTGCACATGTGGGATGTGGTGGCCCTATGGGTAGGTGCTGAGATTCCCCTCAGTGCCTCAGTCAAATGCTGGTTTACTGTGCTTTGCTGTAGCAGTGTGAACTATAGTTCTACGTAAGGAGGACTCCTACTGACTCCAGGCAGATCTCTCTGGCAAAGCCATTTGGCAGGACATATCCTTATGAATGTTAAGTGCAATGTGCTGGTGCATGCAAGGCGGGAAAAGGGATGCAGCTGGAGCATTGAACACTGTCTTACTTCTTGACTAGTGCATCAGTGCCATCATCAGGGTGGCTGAAAAACAGAAGTTCCACATAACTAACTCTGTTGGTGTCTGGACTGGAACAAAACCGGAGTAGTGTTCATGAAGCAACATGAAGTGTGCCCTTCAAGATAACCACACAGCTGGCAAAGAGAATTGGCTGGGAATGTGAGAGGCTTTGTTCAGACCCTTGTGCTGGGTAGTAGCTGCTGGTTTACTGGTTTGGACCTGGGAAATGGCTATGCCTCTTTGCAAAGCTTTAGTGAAGTAATTGTTCTGTATAGAAATGACAATTTTTCAGTGCAAGAAAGTATGTGATATGCCCTAGTTTGTCACAGGAGAGACCTAAAGGAAGTAACTATTTGGCTCACCTGGAAGTGTTTCTGGATTTAAACTTTTTCCAGGCCCTGTACTTGATGGGATGAAGCAAGAACCAAAGAACAGCTTGCTCTGTTCTGAAATAGCTCAGTTATTACAGAGTGCACTTCCAAATATGGGTAGAGCCAAAGTTACAACCATTACAGTTATAAAAAGAGCCTACAGCAGCATCTAATCTAAATCAGATCTTGAAAGATCAATCAGTGATTGTCCCTATCATCAGCAGTAACATCGCCTCACTCTGAGTTGCTTTGATGGCAGAGTGAAGCCTGGCATAAGGACTACGGATCTGAATTCAAATGGAGGAATCAAGAAGTTATTTCTAGCTTGATTTTTTTCCCCTCAGTCTGAGCTATTTGTATGTTTGTTAGAAACTTGTTCCCAGCTTCCTTGATGGTAATTCAAAACTCCCATTGGTTTGATGTACTGTCCATGCCTCTTGGTAGAAATTAGCCTTTGTAAGGTTTATCAATCAGGTATTTTTAACTGAGAAGGTTAAAAGAACAACCAAAAAATGCCTTCAGAGATACTTTGTCTGTCTGCCCACATCTGCCCAGTTTGCGTGTCTGACAGGACTCCCCTCTTAAGCTGGCTGCTGGTTTCTTGCCCTGAGTATACACTGCAGTACCAAACACCCAATGACACCCATCATGAGCAGCCCATCACACCCAGGCAGGCTTTCCCACATGGGGTGCAAGGGAGCCAGGCTCAGCTGGTAACAAGCTGTATGGGGTTGCAAGCAGCACCCTCCATTTCCTTGGGGGGTCCTTAAAAAGAAAAAGTTACTATATAACCACAAGCACAAAAAAGTCACTGAATGCCTGTGCTGTTGTTTATACATTTAGATACTGTGATTAAATTACATACATAATGCATAGTGTTTGTAATACATTATTAATAATAATAATACTGTCTTGTGTTATTTGGCTAAAAAAGGCATGCTCCGAGTGATGGTTCATTGGTCTATTCACACACAATTTTCATACATCTCTAAAGATTACCATTTTAACAGCTTTCTGTATGGATACTGCCAGGCAGTTACATTTAACAGTGCATAAATCTAATTCCCTCCGCACTCAATTTTCTCAGGCAGCAGAATCAATTTGAATCTGTCAGGATTTTATTCTAAAGTCTATTAATGCCTCCTGCCTTTTTCTGTATTTCTCCCCCTCTCTCTCTGTTTCTCTCTTAACAATCTCACTCTTTCATGAATTCATTCAGCTGCAGAAAAAGATGCCCCACTGATACAAACACTCTCTTATCTCTTTACAATGGAAACCTAATTAGGTGTGAAGGAGACACAAGGAAGGTCACAATTAGCCCTCCAGCAATAAAGGTTAACAGTTGTGAAATCCTATAATAATGCTGTTGAACTTTGTTATTATCAATAATGACGGCCTTTGACAAGGTCAAGTTCATTATTCTTAACAGCTATCACTGAGGTGCTTAACATCCCCACCTCAGCAGCATGGCTGTGACACCTTCCCCACGCTTCCCTTCCCTCCATCCTCACCCATGTGTGCTGGCTCCTAATACAGGACCTGCTCACACCTCATCCCACAGTTTGACCTGCTGGATAGAGTTCAAGACAGGTTTTAATATGTTTTTGTATTGAGCTTGTGCTGAAGGATTGTTTGCCATGCCTCTCAATTACTGTTTAAAAAAATAACATGTGTGGGTTTTCTTCTCCATGCTTCAGTGAAGTGCTTCTGCCCAATTAAGAACTTAAATGGAGATGGTAACAGGAAAGTAATAGGAAATGTATCCTGGTAACGTCGCATTTCAGAACAGAGTGGAAACAATGACAGATGCTTTGCCATTAAAAAAGCCAATGGATCTCTGATATCTTCAGAAGGCTTCTCGGGAATGATGCTGGTGTTAGGTACCTGTTGTATCTGCATCAACTCCTAAACCTCTAGGAAGGAATAGATTGTAAACCAAACATTTCAAATGATTCCTAAAGAGTCATTTTTATGCCTATTGAAGAAGGCTACCCAGCAACTTGAATCCACTGGAGATGTTAATCTGTTTCTTTTCAGTAGGGCTTTTTAAGAAGCAGGATCACACCCCTGACTGCTACGTTAGTTCTCAAGTTTCTTTTACAGTGAAAATGTCGTTCCACAGTCTGATCTGTGCCCTGCCAGATCATCTTGCCCACCCAAGTCAAGGGTGGGTGATGCCTCATCTGGTGGAAAGTACCAGCAGAAAGTAAATGAGCAGAGATAACAGTCCTTGGAGCCATTGGACAACATTGTCTTGGGTCTGTCATGCCAGATTTACAGGGCACCAGGCCTGAGCTGTTATCAAATGCCAAAGTTGTAATTTGCTACTGTTTCCCTGTGTTTACCGAGCAGGCCTTCACTCTGGCTCTTGAGGGTTTTCTAAGGGTCAAGAATCATATCTAACCTTTATTTTCCAGTTCACCTGGAATCTGGACAATTACTCGGTGCTTCATCAGTTGGAAAACCCTTGTCCTAGGCTACTCCTAGACTCAGTGGAGGGAGAGAGAGAGGCAGAGAGAGGGGCAATTCAGATCTTAGATGGGCTGAACAGTCCTTGGAAGCTGCCTCTCTCTTTCCCCGTCCTTAAGGGAGTCTTGGATGATTACACTTCTAACTTAGACACCTCAGAAAAATACTTACAAATGCTTAACAGTAATTGTTAAGCTTATTTTATAGCAAATAAAGACAGAAAATGTGTATTAATAGTAGAAGGCCAGAAATACCAGATATTATATTATTAAATAATTGATTATTAAAAGAAAAAAAGTTCAGTTATCCCACTTCCATCACTTCTCAAGGCAGATTCTTGCCTTCTCAAGTAAGATAGCATTGTATCACGATAGGCAGCAATTGCTGCCTTCTGCTAGGTCTCCAGATAATGCTGCATCTGGACTTTACTGCATTAAGCCATATTCCATTTAGTATTTTTTAAAAAAATTGTAAATTTTAAAGCATACTGACAAGCCTGATGGAAAAATATCACTAAACCAGGATATTCTTGAGATTATTTATGCCTTCGAGAGAGGACTGGGTGCTTGCACAAGCAGTTGTACATTTTCAAAAGCTTGTGTGTGCAGCAAGCACAAGTACAGAAGCGTAACAACATCCATGCTGCCCACTGACTCCAGGGATCAGGTAGTGCCTGACAAGAAAAAACATGTGCTGTGAGTGGGCCTTAATTCATGGTTGAAGGCTGAAGTTCAGGCTGCATTTTCAGAGTGCAGACACAGATCACTGGACACCTTAAGGATGTTCTTCCCGTTATCTTGCTTCATTGACTCTCTGCTTCCAAGTGCACCAAACGCTCAGAATCCCATTTGAAAGCTGGTGCCTCCCTACTGATGTTCACAGAATTCTGCTGATTTACACCAGCAGAGGGTCTGGCTGAATAAACACTACAGAATTGAATGAAAATACCTGAATGTGCAGACAGTGGGAAATGGGATAATAGAGGCCAAAGCTGCTGAATATCTAAACCAGATGCCAACAACTCTTCCTTTATTAAGTTAATAAAAGGAATTAACCTGCTAGGAAAAAGATCATTTACCATTTTATATGCTAATTTGAAACCACATCAGTTGTCTTGCTTGGATGTAAAATTTGGTAACATGCTCCCTGATACTTTTAACCCCCAATTCTGAGAATAGCTGAGTATTGCATCCCAAGCCCATTAAGTGATGAGAATCCTCCTGTCAGTACCACTCTAAGTCATCCCTGTCAGATGTATCTTACACATCCCCGCTTTCTCCTGCACCTCTGCCTCTGAAAGACTGTACAATATGCAAAAACTTGCAGAAAGGACATGTTACAGTGGAAAACTGTGACTTTTATTTGTTAAGTGATTCAACTCTAGGAGGAAGATTAAGCTCTAGGAGCAAGATTAAGCTGTTTAGCTTCCCGGGTGTCCTCATAGCACTCACTGGACATTTATCTTGCTAATGTTTCTGTATTACTATTACCATCCAGTTGGTAGGAGCTTTTATTTGCATAAGGCAGCAGATTTTTCATTTATAAAGCCAAGGATCTGTCCTTGTACATCAGCAAGAAGTTTATTGAATGATTGACATTATATGCCAATTTTATCAAAATATTGATTGGAAAAGTTCTTATGTTTCCATTGTATCTTCGATATATCTAATCGCAGCTTTATCCAGCCAGTGCAATATGTTGCTTGCCAGACTAGAAAATGATATATTAGCCATCTGGGCAATAGGCCCAACTCTGGGCAAGATTAGTGCTTCAATTAGCTGTTGATAGCATTCCATTAGAATATTGGTTTCAAAGAGCACTAAACAAGAATGTTGTGCTTTGATTTTCAGATTTAATTACTTCCATCAGGGCTATAAATGAACTCATTAGTCTTAGTGGCTCTAAAACCTAGAGACAATAGAATGTTATTGCTATTCTTCTTATGGTTTGTGCAAACATTACTTTCAAAATGCTATTAGGAATGACTATCAACCTTTCCTCTCTTCCTAATGTGGCTGGCTGACCCTGCAGAGCAGCTCTGGAGTAAACATGAGCCTGAGTTCATGACTGTGGTCTGTGGTGGGGATTCAGGGCCTGTTAGCAAACAACATCTTCATTCTGGGAGGGGTCAATATGTACAGGAAAAGTTATTGAGGATTGAAGTTATGCCTCGTCAGTACTTGACTTCTTTTCAAAGTATTTGTGGGTTCTCTTTTTCTTTCTTTTCCCTCTATCTCATAATTTGTTTTAAGGTTTGCCAGAGCTTCTGAGGATTCTGGAGGCTTATTTTTTTTATTTTCTTTTTTGTCTTTAATCCACTGCATTAGGATTTCTGCCATTATTCCCCTAATTATGTGAAAGGATATTTCCTTTTGTTGAATTTGTTTGTTTGTTTGTTTGTTTGTTTGTCTTTTCCCCCTGACCTAAGTGAGTAGTGCACTGCACTCCACAAACACTAGGTTCTTCTTTGAACATGATTCTTGCCCTGTTCCCCCTAACATAGAAGAAAACCAAAAATGAATGGAGAAGGGCAATGCAAATGCTGACAGTTCCTGCAGCTTTCCTGCCCCACAGCACTCCCTCTGAACCAGAGTGTAGGGTTGCCATTAGTTCAGCAGCATATCATGTTGTTCAAACCTTAATTCTCACAGAGCTTTCTTTAATCTGAGGTTCACCTCACCTGATAAAAGTCCCTTTGTTTTTTCTGGTTTCTTTCTTCTGCAGAGGAAGGATGCCATGTGTAAATAAAGGATATGATGCTCTGCATCACTGACATTTATTAAATTAAGCTGTAATCAGTACAGTATGTCTTAACCATAATATTAATGTAGCTAAAACAGTAAATGCTATCATGTTTAAAGCCTGCCACCTGTTCTGTATTAGCATCTGGATAGTTATTTCATTTTTCATTTTAATAGAAATTTTCATTTTATGAAATCCATAACTTGGTAGTAATTTTTAGCTCTCAACCCTGCATAAATCCCAGAATATGATTCAAAAAGCCTATTCTCAGGTTTTATACAAGTTTCTCCTAAATTTTGCTAGATTGTTGTGAAATTATTTGGAATATAGTGAAGTGAATAAAAATGCTGAATCCTGTGACATCATTCAGGACTTTACCCTTCATTTCCAGCAAGCAAGTCCTTTGCAGTTTGGAAGAACAATGTCACTCCATCCTTCCTAGGCTTCTGCTGGTCACACAACTCTTTCCCCTCAGCCCTCTCCCTTTTTGCTCTGCCCTGTAGTTTGCTTGTATGGCAAACATTCATAGGGCTTGTAGGCAATATGAAGAAGAGAAAAGCACCTGGGGCAGATGGAGGTGCCTCGCTGTAGGGGCAGAGTGGTGAGATGGTGGGAGGAGCAGAAGACAGGTTGGGCAGTGCAGCAGCCTCCTCTGGGGTCTCTGTCTCTTCCTCAGTTGTGCGGTGGCAGGGGTGTGAGCCAGCCCAACAAGAAGGAGAGAAAACATCCCTGCCTAGTGTGGTCGAGTGCAAATCCCGCGGTGGAGTCAGCTGGAGTTTGGAAATTTGTTCTAAGCACTTTCCATGCCATTCTCAGGAGTTCTGGACCCATTCTCAAGTGTTTAAAAATAGAATGCTGTCTCTTGCTCTTTCTCCCTTCCTTCCTGTATTTCCCGTCTTCAGGGTAATGGTCTGATGGATGTGTTTGTTTTTCTGGGTCTGTTATGCTGAAGAGATGTGATGAGAGTGAGGAGACTTCCTCCATGGTCATTGTTTTGTCTAGTGAGTTTTCAGTTCTCTAGGGCCAGCTCCCATAAAAGCTAAACTACTTCTATTTTAAGATAATTTGGACTAGAGAAAATCAGGCAGATTATACACAGTTGTCAGAGTTTCTGTCAGCAGATAAAAGCAAGATCACTTTGTTGGCTTCTGGCAAGTATTTCTAACCTGATCCTGTTCTGCTTTTGCTTTCCTGGTATATCCTGCCCCAGGGGTGCTCCTACAGTCAGACCTCCCTAGGTTCCCATCTCCCACCATGGGCATGTCCTGGGTTTTGTGCAATGGAGAGCAGAGAACTGCTGCACTGGGATGCCAGGGGGGACTGTGCTTTCTTGTGAAGCCCAAGCCCAGTGGTTTCTTGCAGCTGGCTGGTGTGCACAGCATGTTTCATATCTAAGTGTAACCCAAGCAGAGGGAGACATTATGGTACATGTGCATAAGGTGTGATCCTACCAAGAGTGAAAGAGGACCATGGAGACAATGCAGGTACCTAAGTCCTGTGCTTAGGCTATTCTAAATTTAACTGTAGCTATAGGATGGACCTTCCCACCCCTCTGCTCAGCCTGACTGCTATCTGGGCCTTGAAGGATGACACAAGTTTAACTGAGTGAATGAATTAGTAGAGCTCCTCCATAAAGCTCATCAAAGATGTCAGTTTAAGTGTTACCAGCCATAGGTTTGGGCAGTATTATCCTCAAAATCCCAAAATAAATTAGAATGAACCCAAACTCTAATGGGTTGTCACGTTTGATATACAGATTGTCCAAATACTGCTTGCTTTCAGTGTGTCACAAATCATGCGAGACTGAGGAATAAACAACAGATGTTGAAAACGAAAGATTTTTCTTCAGCAGTCTGTTGCCTCCACCCGGTCTGCTGCTGCTCCTGACTCACGTTCTGCACCCCAGCACCGACTGGTATTGTGGATCTGAGACTTCTCCAGTGAAATCACTCAAGAGCTCCTGTTTTGTAGCGACAATACAGCAGTGGTTTATTTGAAGGTTGAGCCAGCTTTGTATCAAAGCCAAACTGGCTTGGCACCATGAGCTTGCACCAGAGCCAAGCAGCTGGAGCAGACTGTACGTGTATTTAAAAGAACAAAAACAGAGAGACTCTTAAGTTATCTCCTGTAAGAGGTCAATCAGAGTGCCAAAATGTAGTGCCAGGTTTTACATCAGGCTTTCTTTGGTCTATCCCTGAATTCCTACAGACCAAACTCCTGGGCTAAGGCTTGATTCTGCTCTGATTTCCCCTCTCTCCTGGCTTTCTTCTTGTGGTCTGCTAATTGAAGGAATTACACCCCTGTAAAAGATGAGTATCTTGGCCCTGCACTCACCTTTTTCCTTCTTGAGTCCAAGTGACATTCTTCGCAATCCACACAATCACAAGGAAAAGCACTGTAGGGTTTTCTGCATCAACTTGTCTTGAAGCTCTATGTCTGTCTGAGACCTAAGGAGGTGACTTTTCCCCTTGCACAAAGAAGCAGCAATGACTCTCTGGCATCAAGATTTTCTTAATATTCTGTGAGTCAGAGATCTGCTGCTGGTCCACCCGCTCCATTGTATGTAGGATAATTAACCACTATTAAGGCTGTGGCTGCCCCAGATGACAGTGGTGTGGAGAGGTATTTTCTGAGCTCAGGGTAGCTGACGGTCTTCTGCATCCAGCATGTGGAGAACCATCCTCCCCTGAAAACTGGACGTGCTTCAAGAGCAGAGAAGCTTCTAATGGGGATGCTTACAACTGGTACAGGTGGCTGTAGATGTCTGCTCTGCTTTACCCATCTCCCAGAGCTTGCCTCTCCTGCCGCCGCAGTAGCTCAGCTCTTTGTGGAGTAGTTGCTGAGGTGCTCTGTTACAGGGGCTGACGTACTGAGGCTACAGCTGCAACACCCCCAGCAAGGTTGTGCCATCACCTGAGTGACATCTTAAGAGTACACTTTCTGTTCTAGAATAGGAATAAGTACAATTACTTTGGGCTTGTTTTTTATCCTTCAGTTACCTGCTAATTTTCTCCTGTATCCATTTGGTGTTGGGCCATGATTAGGACAGAGCTCTCAGGAAAGTCCTGTCTTCCCAGTCACATCCAAGAGGTTCAAGCCATCTTGTGAGACATCTGCCCCATTCAGAAATGCAGGCTTTCTTAGTTAGAAGCATTTAAATTTGAGTGAACTTGAAAAAGTATTTTTTCCTTCAGGGTGTAGTACATCACTGATTTAATCCCTTTTCCTTAATGTAGGATGTGTTCAGATGCTGGCTGAGATAGATCCTTTTCCTCCCTGGGCCCCAGAAATGCTTCAGGTGTCTCTGTCTGAACCATGGACTGAGAATGAATCATACTGGATCACAAGATAATAGGAACTCAAGATGCACTTTTTCTTGCTTAATTAACAATTTTACCCATGACATTAAATCCACGTGTGCTCGTAACACACCACAAATGAGAAATCTGGAAACCCATTTTTAAAGCACTTTCTATTATGCAACTAGCAAGAGAGGTACTGTAGGTTTTCAGTAAATTAGTTGGTAAATGGTTTTCTCTCTCATCTTTACCGCTGTAACAAAAACATGTTACCTCTAGATCTCCATTCTTTTTTGGATTTGTTTGCTTATTTGTGCTCCTATTAGCTTGAATCAAGGAAATATCACAGATAAACATATTTGACCTGCAAACAACTGCAGGAATAAAGGGTAAAACCTGTTCACTGCAGTCAACCTTGGAGACATTCTGGTGGTGGGGTGAATTGTGATGTCCCGTGGTCATTCATACTATCTAGCTTCAACACGTGTCACCACTGAAAGTGCCCTTGATTTTGTGCAAAATGTCTTGGGGAAGTGCTGAGCTGCCAGCTCAGTCCTTGCCCTGAATTCAGAAGGGAATTGCAGTGCAACCCAGTTAAAGGTAACTACCTCTAACCTGTTTCTGTACTCTCTGAATTGCCTGTGAGATTCACAGCGCTTGAAATGAAAAATCTGAGACCTTTCCATAAACTGTTTGTTCAAGATTCTTTATAAATGAGGGAATGTGATTGAATTGGGGCCCTGGTAATGGTGGGCTGATTTCAGTGGCACTGCATTAATTTTGCATCAGATGAAGTCTTCGCCCTGTAGTGGTGCTAGAAAGATCATGTCCACCCATGGCACAGACAGATGCTGACTGAGCGACTCAGTCGCACCTTTATTAGGGACCAAGTTGGACCTCTTAGCTATTTCTACAATGATGATATGCAGGAAAGGAGGAGAAACAGTTGTGGGCTGAAGACATTATTTCTGCATGAGAGACATCTAAGGAGGCTTGCCTCCTGCCTCTCTCACATGGGTTTTACGCCCTTTCCTGGTTAGACCTGTGCTGCACTGGTTGCATGTGGAAGCATTAATAATGCAAGTCCAGCTGCAAAGGGCTGGACACATGGTTTAGGCTGTCGGCACACAAACACAACCCAAGTTTTTAAGCAAAAGCAGATGGCTCCTGTGAAAAAAGCAAATTGCTGCCAACAAAGACTGAGCTGGGGGCAAGCAATATTATTTGAGGGAGTGGGGGCGTGACAGTCTCATGTGACTACATTGTGATAATGGGTAGAAGCTCATAAGGAATAGAAAAGCCTTTTGCTTCAGAACTCTTGGTCAGGGCTCCTTGGCTGGCTCTTTCTTGGGCACAGCTGGACACCACAGGAGGAGTGGCAGGAGCAGACCTTTTGTTTCATATGAGTTACTGCCTGGGCTCACAAGGAGCAGTTGCTATGCAGCCTGTGCTGCAGGCATTTGTCTTACCAGAAACACTTGCATTGAATAATGCAAAGCAGCTGTAGCAAAGCTGCTAGGGCTGCTGGCTGCACAGTGCATGTATCTGCACTTGTACCCAATTGAGAAAGGGAGGTGAGGTTTGGGAAGCACCTTATGGGGCTTATACATGGCCTTTGAAAAGCTTGAGCTGTCAGAGTGGTCCTACGCAATCCTTGGTTTTGCTTTGGCATTCCTGTTCAAATTGAGTCCAGCATCCCTTTGTTTCAGCTCAGGTTTTTTTTCTTTTAAATTCACACCAGTCCATCATGTGCATGGAGAGATCCAGCTCTGGGGCTTGGTGAATGGCTGAACTTCTCCCATTGCGCTCATCTGGAAGCGCAGTCTTACGAATGTTACCCTGGAAGACAAATGGAAATGTCACGGTGCTTAGTAGGTGAAATACCTTTTCAAGGTTCCTTATTCTGGCAACAGTGAGCTTTTAATGATCACATAGACGAGCACTGGAAAATATAGGAAGAATGAAGAACGTGTGTATAGGGGATGTTGTACCTATTAACTAAGAATAGGTAGTAGAATTGTGTGTATTATCTGTGTTTGTTTAGCCAAAGTAAGACAGGCATTAACATTCTGTTTCAGTCTTAATTAGTGGCTGATAAAAGCACAAGGTGATACTTAACAGTCTTGACAGTGTAATTTATCTAAAATTTCCTAATAATACGGTTGCAGCAGCCTTGGAAGGGCTGCTTTAATGACTTTCACACACTTAAGGTTTGGTACCAACAATATCCAATATGTTGGTTGCTTAGGAGACAAAATTAAACAAAGCTGAACGCATTTATTTCTCCCAGTTTTTACTACACAGAGGATTATCTTACTGCAGTATTTTTCTTTATTAAATGCCTAAGCTTTAGGTGTTTATAAGAACAAAAAAAACCAAAAAACAAGCCAACCTAACAATCCAGAACCTCTTTTAAATCAGCAGATGGCTCCTAGAGCCAAATTAGGGACCTGTGATAGAACAATAAAAGCTCTGCTTTATACAGTGCACATGCTCAGAGTTGGCAGTGTTAAATGAGACCTCCATGCAATCTGCTCTGAGAAATAGCCTTGCTGGCATTGACCTCTTCCTTTGTATAATTCAACACCGTGTCATCAGTTGCAATTGCACAGACGTCTTTGCAATTTAGCAGACCTTGTATGGACTGACTTTCCCAATATTTGTTTAAGATGAACTGTATAAACTTGTTATTAGTAGCCTGCCAGAGGAAAGGAGATAACAGTGTTTGTATTAAGCTACATAAAATACAGCACCTGGGCAAGGTGCACCCATCACATTTCTAGCAAATGTTCTTTCAGGATCTGCTGCTGATCCTGCTGAAGGCAAAGGTTAAACTCCCAGCGGCTTAAGTCATGCCTTGCCTAGGTCATGCAGAGGTTCTGAGCTTAGTATGGCTCAGTTACTAAATTTATGGTGTTTAAAATAAGTATCTGAATTCACCTGAGAAATGCAGGCAGCAGAACAAGGCTGCAGTGGGATTTGACTGATATCATCTCAGTTGCATGTCCTTACAATTTAACTGATAGATAACATTATCTCTTAGTCCTGCTTTTCAGCAGCTTATATAAGGATATGGCCCTTTTGGAGTCTATTCTCAGGCATACCACTGACCCACAGGACAAGCTGGGGAGCGTTTTTCTCTCTGCCATTTCTCCACTTGCATCATCAGAACAGCACTCTCAGCTCCCACTGGGAAATACTCTGATGTGGATAAATAATGTCCCTGAAAAGTTGCTTCTCAGCCAAAAGTTTGTCCTGTGCAGGGATCCCCTTCTCAGGAAATAATGGAGGAAGACTAGTGGATGTCTGGTGGGGATACAATAATACTGGTAACTGGAGCTTCTGATTAGAGGTCGGGGAAAGCCCGTGGCCATCTAAACCTACGGAAGCCTTTGGTAAGCAAGGACATTAGTTTTCATTAATTCTTACTACTTAAGACGACCAAGGAAATCGAAGTCCGCAGGAGCCTGTCAGTAGATTTCTACCCCTGAGCCGAAGTCCTTTCAAGGGCACGATGCCGGTTTGCAAAGACAGGGAGCAGAAGGGGCAAGGGCTTGTCCCACGCGGGCCGTCCCCGTCGCCCCTCCCGGGTTTCAGCGGCTGCCCCGCGGGAGGCGATGCGCGGGGCCGCACTGCCCCCCTCCGCCCGCCGCGCTGCCGGCTCCTGCCCGCACGGGCAGCCAAGTGCGGGCAGCAAAAGCAGCCTGCTCGTAGAAGAGCTAGCGCTGAGCTACGCAATGTGTGCTGGCCTCCAACGAGCTCGGCTTTCTGGGTCCCGCGTCCCTCCGCTGCTTTATCACAGATGTCTGTCTGTTGACGATCGTCTCGCAGGAGGTACCGAACCGTCGCGGTGGATCCCAGTGACAGCCCTGAGGGTGCCGGCCAGGCTGCAAGCACTAATTACTGCAGTTAAGAGTGGTCAGGGCTCCAGAATGAAGTCATTTGCAGAGGAACTCTCAAACCCTTTTGAGTTTCCAAACCCAAGCTTAGTTTAAGGGAGGTCCTTTTAGTCCTGTTATTAAAAAAACCTTGTTTCTTGTACCTGATCATAACAAAACGTCTGGCATTTTCCTCCTGCACGGAAAGCCTGGGATAGGGAGGAGAGAGGACAAAGCAAGCCCTGGAACAGCAAAGCTGATGGTGGCTAAAGTATGAGCACTATTTCATTTTTCATTGAGTTTGTCTCTTCGTTCCCTGCTCTCTCTTCCTCCCCACAGTATCTCTGCATTGATTTTTCACTCTGCCTGTTTATAAATGTTTATAAAGCATTTAGGGAGCCCAGGGAAGAAAAGGTCTCGAAGTACTTAGTGGTGGAAGAACTTAAGCGCTGGGCTGCTATACTGTTGCTGACACTAGGCAGTATTTCATGCCATGCAGAGCCAAGCTCCCAGGGTACGATGCTGCCTGAAGATGATTAAAGGAACCAGAATCTTAGTGCTGCCCAATTGCAGCCACTGCAGTGCAGCCAGCGTTGCAGAGAATGGGAAGGCTTGAAATAGTGTTGGCATTTACAACTTGGGCAAAACCAACACACCAGTAGATGATAAAGGAAACAAGGACACATCATTCCACATTTACTGTTTGCTTTGGGCAGTGAACTTAATTTCACATGATATACTGAATGACCAAGGCATCCAATTTGGCAACTGCATGGCACCCGTGTCCTTAATGAGGACAGAAAAATTCTTCTCACCTCTGCCTGTAATGTAGGAGGCTAGATGCCACTGGTGTGTTTTGGACCTTAGCCAATGTAATGTTTCATGAGGAGTTCGTGTGGGGAAGGTGGGAAGCTAAAATAAAGTCTACAGCAATTTCCTTCTGTTGCTGCATGTTGAATGTTCTTTATTTATTTATTTTAATATTGAGGGTTTAATTTTAGCAAAGCATTGTTTGTCTAACTTTGGCTGATCCCTCTGCTTGAAAGTTACGAAGTTCCAGTCTTCAGAGCACTGCGTTTTATTGGAGGCTTGGATGCTGAAGGTGCCCAGATAATTACACAGCTCCAGCTGGGGAATGAGTAAGAAGCCACAACTTTTGAACCACAGTAGATGATTGTATGTTGTGGATCTGCTTATAATCATTCCAAGGGGGAAGTCAGCAGGGTTAGTATCTTTTATAAAGCAGTTTTCCAAAGGAAGCTCTACTTGTGCTGAAGTTGAAATGTTTTTCAGGAAGGTGTCTATTTCAAAGATGTCTTGGCAGAAAAGTTTGGAAAGGAATATTTGTTTTGACTCTCTTGTTTTGATTGAGCTGTTTTTTCAATGTCTTAGTAAAGTGTTTGCTTGTTTATAAACAGAAGCATTTTGGAATTTCTGTTCTGCAGAATGACTTGAGGTTTTGAGTTTTTGTTCTAATTCAGAGTAGCATCAACCTTTGAAGTGTCAGAATACACTGTAGATTTAGAATTCAGCTAGCACCAGGTAGGATACATCTTCTTGTGTGAGCTCCAATTGTAATTCCTACCACTCTCACCTCTGTGGTCTTTAGCTTGGCCTTCAGTTGTGAGAATATGTTTGCTAGCATGCCTATAGAAAAGGTCTTCTGATCTGGGAACTGCATGGGTTTAGTTATTTATGCAACTGAGTGTTTTGCTTGCAAAAGAACAGGTATTATCAAATGCACCACTGAAGGAGTTTTGTTAGGCTAGTGCTAGGCTGAGCTTTTAAAATGTGCCTGATACTGAATGGCTTGGTTTGGCTCTTAATAAAAAAGATGAAAGATGTCTCAGACCTCTGTAGGGCTGTGAGAGTTGGAAATGCTATTGGAGGAGGGAATTATCAGATCTCCAGAGCAGGAAGAACTCCATCCAAGATGGAGCAGTAGAGGTAGGTTATCATGTACCTAGGCCAAAAGTTTGTGTTTTAAATGGATGAGGTTGGCTCTTTTCCACACAAATATGTCAGAAGAGACATCTGCATGGGCTAAACCTAGCAGGAGTTACATTCAATTCCGGATGTTTTCCTGGACTGCCTTGCCATTTTCTTATAGCAGCTAGCACTGTCACTGTGAAGCAGTCCCTCTTTCATGCATACCTTACAATGACAGAAATGACAAGTGTCAGTATTCCAGCAGGTGGGACGGGGGAAGCCATGCTGGCAGGAGGCAGAGAGGGGCTGCTGTCCCAGGCCACCGGTGTGAGGCAGCCACGTCTCCCCTTGGGCTGCTTTCTGTGATGCTGGTCCTGAAGGACAGGATACGGTCTCAGATCCCAGGTGTTCCTTAGACTTTCATATCTTTGCTGTGCTTTGATAAACCAATAAAACTCAGAATTATTTTGATTTAGACAATCCAAAACTTGAAAACAACTAGACTTACACAGTCAATAAAACAAAACTGTCTCTTCAGCACTGCATTGACAAGACTCTGAAGAAAGACACACAGAGAACCTCTCCACTAATATTAAACTGATTTGGCCATTTTTATTCTATAAAGGAGGCTGGTTATGAGATTTAAAAAGACTCATATATCATGCTGCCTCATTAATTTTCCATTTGGGCTCAGCTGTCGGAGGATACCATATTAAACTGCTGCCTGGAGTAGTCTTCGGTGGCAGAGAAATGATGTTTGATACCCTTTGCATTTCACACAGTCCATATAAAAGGTCTCCTTGATTTGCCATCCCTATTATTTTCTGTCAGAGAACCCTACGTGGCCTCTCCAAAATAATATAACCTCTCCAAAACCCTGAAGGTCTATTTGTGGTTTCCATGGTGACAAAATGACCCATAATATTCTTTGACTACTTCAGTAAATGAAGGACATAACCAGGCCTTTGAAGAATAATAGTTGGGATTTTTTATTTTATTTTTTTTTCTTCCCCTCTTTTTCTTAAGACAAGACTTGTGAGCTGAAAAAGGGGGGGGAATGAAAAAGATATTAAGGGAAGAGATTTAACTTGTAACTCAAAGGGCTTTGTGTCAGCAAGTATAGCAGACAGCACTTGTTGAAAAATAGACCTTGAGCCATCTGGTACCAAAACAGAAGTGGGATATAGCCCTTGTGATGACTGAGATGAAGGAGCTTTTTTTGTAACTCATTTTTACAATAGCTGTGCTGCTTAATTCTGAATTCAGTGACACGCAGGGGCAGGCGCTGCAGGTGCAAGTGTGGTTAAAACATTTTCTTCCAGGAACCATCAGAACCCTGCTCTGTGTTGTGTAGGAGGGAGGATGGGATTTTCCAGCAGAGCTGGCCTGGGGGAGAAGTGGGTGGGAAGGAAGCAGCAAGGCTTTTCTCAGGGTATTTGTAGACTTTTTGGAAAAGCCGCATTTCCAGTTGTAGCACTGTTAATGATCTGCCCTCACCGCAGAGCCTGGGCCCTGTGCACTGCGGGAAGGTGCTGAGCAGGCTGCGCTGCTCTCTGGAGCCTTGGCTTGCTGATCTGCTGTTTCCTCCCACCACCATGGGACTGTCCAGGCTATTTTGCCTGCAACCTCACTTGGGTAGAAAGCATCACTTACTGTGTGATGAACCCACGTCTCTTGGCTGCTTTGCATAAAACAATAAGAGATTTGTAAACTGCTCAGTCTTGTGAGAACTACTACCCCAGGAGCATTCACGGCATGCTCTGGAAACAGGTTTTTAAACAAAATCATGTCTTCCAGGTGAAGAAACTGAGAAAGAAGACAGATAACTGAGCTCAGTGGAGCACTGTGGCTACACTGGGGAGGAGAATGCAGGACTGCTTGTTCTGTACCCAGGATACTTTGGGATAATGCTTTTTTCTTAAAGGAACTGTAATTCAGTTTTCTTTAACACATGTTCCCAGCCTGTCCACTGATGCCATCCATGATGGTAAGCTGCTGGTCTTGTCATGCATTGGATGAGAACTGGGTAGCCCATAGGTCAGAAATATAGGAAAAGGATTATTAAAATGCCTTGGACTAATAAATGTGAGATGCCTGGATTGCAGGAGCAGATGCTTCCAGGTGGTTCAGGTTAGCCAGAGTAGATAAAATCCAAATATCTGAATTATCCAAGCATTGAGGGGCCTGCACTGCAGAGCAGGAAAACTCCAAATGTTCCCAGGAGCCTGTCAGTAATTCCTGCTTCTGGAGTTAGAGAGCTTTTCTTCTGGTGTTTCTGGCCTTTTGGGTGTTTTCTATTACTTTGCTTCCCAGTCATGGAAGAAACAGAGAAGTACAAAGATGACTAAAACTTTCAATTTGATTGCAGAGTGTCCTATCTGTTTGCAGATGTCCCTGAAATGTCTTTAACAGCTCTTCCCCCGAGTATGCCAGTGCTCGAAGAGGGGACCAAAGTCTGGTGCAGTTTGTTACTATTTTCCCCACATTTTGGTGTTTTGCTAGCTTGGGTGGTTTTGTTTGTTTGTTTTCCTGAAAATAAACTAACAACATTAAACCAAACAAAACGCTTGCATGACTGGCTGCTTGATTAATACAGGGCTGTAATTGAGGTAACTTAAATAACATAAACAGAAATGGGGGTGAGATTAAGCAAAAAACCAGTTTAAAACCACCTTTACTACCAGCCTTGACAATTTGAAGCAAAATCTTGCTTGATTCCTCTGTTCCTTGCATGTGCATGCCTTTGGCAAAGGATGATTAAAGTCTCTGCTGCTTCCCCTCTAATGTGAACAAAGCCCTTTAGAGCCCTATTCTAGTTTCCTCTTAGCATCGTATTTGGCTTCCTTTGGGACTGACCTCTTACTGCCCACAGCCCACCTTCATCCTGTTTGAGGGCCTGCAGAGAGTTACTAAGTTAAACATCATAAATCCCACTATAAATGATTACACAGAGCTTTTCACTAACAATCTTCTGTGGGGATATCAAGCTTGATAGAAGCATAAATCATTTAAAGAACATCTGCCTAATGAGGGGTAAGCTGGAACTGCTTCCCTGAGCCTGAGTGTATCAAGGGGAAAAAAAAAAGGTAAGCAGTTGGACTGTTTTAGCTATTACCTGCTGAATGCAAGTGGGTGACTTCTGTTGTTACAACTATGTCTTGCTGGACATGGGAGACTTGCCCACGTTCCTTGACAATTTCTTTGCCTGCAGCCCATGGCACCAAGAACGAGGGAAGCTCAGAACAGAAGCCAAGATTTAGGAGATGGGTAGAGAATGCACCTGGACTTCCCTTACCAACCTCTTGCTTGAAACATCACTGCAGGACACATAGCATCTGTTTATGGGAATACAGAAGGTGTTGAATGCAGTACTTGTAGTCAGTACAATCATTGCATTTGTCAGGGAAAGAACGAGGTGAATTTGAAGGAGTGTGTCTAATAAACTTAAGAATCCAAATGTGACTACTAGATAAGGAAACTGCTGATAAATGCCAAGGGTGACTTTGGAAAAGATTCTGATGTGTTTCTTAGGTCCCCTCAAATCTGAATCAGGGTTATCAAGTCTGTTTACAGACAATCCAGCAGCCAGAAAACAAACTCAGCACTTGAAAAGCCCTTTCTGTCCTTTCATTAGGAAGAGTTTGAGGTTCCCATTGTCGATCACTGTTAAGCTAACCTGTGACTTTGACCATCTGAAATATACCTGTCAGACTGATGATGGAGGATTAGTGGGTGAGGAGTAGGAAATAGAAGCTTTTCTATTTAAAATCACCGGATCATCAGGAAAGAAATAAATAAGCAGCAGTGACTTTGCAATGCAACTGAATCACTCTGGCAGTGCACCTTCGACTGCTGGATGCACACAGCAAGTCTCCATATTGTGTTTTGAAGCTGCTACTCCCTGATGGTAGATTTAACAGAGATGACAAGCAATAGGAATAGGATAATTTGTAAACTGACGTTCTTGTCACACAGAACTGGCCGTGAGATTTCAGGAAACTTGTTGCCTCCCTGCGTAAATAATCTCGCTGAGTGTGTGAGTTGTCTCTCACCTTATGGTGGGGTCATTGTCGCATGTTACTTCTCCCTCTGACCCGTGGAGTTAGTGCCTTGGATCTTACTACTGTGATTAGAACTGAGACAGGGAGGTCAAGAATAGTTCAATCTTTTCCTTGTGCTGTTGAGGATGAAGTCAATAGGAAGTAAATATTATTGACTGCTGTTTTCATTCAAAAATCAAGATTCATTGAGGTGAATCTGAGGTCAATAGAAGCTCTCAAGAGGGAGTAGACCAATAAATCATGACATTGAATAGAACAATATTTGTAATGCAGCTAATTTTGGATATTGAGCATTATTTGATCTGGTTGGCTTTGTGTTTTGTTTTGTTTTGTTTGGTTACACAAATTGTTCTGTTAACCAGACTGGTAGGTTGTACCATTTAAAAAGACTTTTAGTCTTACTCTAGTTACGCACTTTTAATTTCTGTGGATTGAATTTCACCCACGTGTAAAGAAACTGTAGAGTAATTTAAGTTGGATGGGATCTTCGGATTTTACCTGGTCCAACCTCTGCAAACAGCAGTCCTTTCCCAAGAAGCTTTCTCATCTCTCTTTAGGCCTTGAGTCTAAAAATCAACCAAGACAACACATGTGAATAAAGTATAAGAATGACCTTTAATTTGTCATTACTTTTTAGATTTGGAGATAGAATGATCATGTGCAAATAAAATGATGATGAAGCTAGATAACTGGTATTTTTGAAGGAAATAAGTGAAGTTTAGTATGTGTATTTGTCCTGTGCCTAGGGCAGTTAATGTCTACTGCTTGGGTTGTGTGGGACTGTGGAGTACCTCATTTAGGGTCATAAAATCTATGAGGAAATGTTACCCAGTATGTTAACATAGTGATGGGCTGTCCAGCTTCCTGCTGGAAGGTCTGGGTGATCCAGCTTGGATACTAAAAGCAGTGCAGCTGAACTTGCACAGAGTTCAGATAGGGCTAATTAGTCTTGGTTGGTATATTTGCCTGGGTGGAGCTCTTTCTTTACTGGGTGTAATGGAGTTCTCATTATGGCCTTCCTTGGTGCCATGTAAGCATATGCAAGTAGGACATGTGTAAAGGTGGTAAGAAGGTGTATTTTGGGGAAGGGGGTCACAAGCAGAGATGGAGGGCAAGCCCTTAAAGTATGAATGTTTTATACCATTTTTTTTTTTAATGTAATTGAATAAGGTAATGTGGAGTAGATTTTTTTAAGTAAATTTTTAGTGAGATTGCTATGTTTTTGACAGTTGTCTCTTTTCCTGAATGTGGGTACATGGCCTTGATCAATGTGGCCATGTTCTGTGGTTGAGACCTGTGTACCTTCTCCAGTCCAGAACAGGGTAATTTGATTAGATTGTCAGCTGCTTTAATAGCTGTTGCTCCACTTCAAGTCAGTGGAGCTACGCCAAATTATACCAGCTGAGAATGTGACTGTCATTTTTACTGAGTCACATTTCTAACCTTTGCTATACTCTTAAATTCCTGAGCTGGAGCCAGCCCTTGCAATAGCTGCAGGGTAGGATTTTCAGAAGCATCCAGCCTTGGCCTAACTCTGCTCCCTCGGCAGTCAAGGGATGTTTGTTGTGTTGCTGCATCCAGAGTCAGATGGGTTGGATTCAATTAGGCTTCTGCTGTAATGCTGAGGGTCTAGTTCTCCACTGAAGCATATCAGCTTCAGTCCACTGAAATCAGCAGATGCCTTGAGTCTGCTTGTCATATTAATAAAAGAAGGTTGCAGTATGGTAGTAAAAGCTGCTGTCTTTACCATAACAGTGCATTTCCTTCCTTGCCTGGAAATGTTGTGTTCTGGGATGGCTCTTGGGAAGTAGGGCAGTGGTGAAGGAGTGAAGCATTGCCTTCTGGCTGCTTTCTCAATGACCTGGCGAGTGTCAGCGTGGCTTTGCCATGTCACATAGAGCTAATGGGCATGCTTAGGTTGATCTGTGTGCATGTGGCAGCAATTTGGCCCTTTGCTTGCTTTTAAAGTAGTGTTTCAACCCCAGTGCAGATGGCCAACTACCCACTGTTGTGTTGTGTTTGTGCAACACTGTGTGTGGCTCAGAGAGCTGCTCTCTCAAACCAGGTATAGTGATTCTAGGAATGCAGTTACTGGTTCAGTTTCTTTTTGCTTCTTTTTTTGGCTAGGAGATATTTAGGTTTTGGATGTGTTACTGCCAGTTACCCAAAGCAGGAAGGCAGAAGAAGAGATGGCCTTCTGCTTGGCTTTCACTAAGGCATTTGCTGCAGGATTGCCAAGTCAAGCAGGGCTTTCAGAGGAGGAAATAATTATCAGCACACTTCTTCCTCAAATCTGCCTCCTACTCTAACATTAGAGAGCATCTAAAAGAGGCTGCCAGAGCAGCTTCAGTGCCAAGTACAGCATCCCCCAGTGGGGTCTTCCTCCCAGAGCAAGCCTGAGCCCATGGTGGGAATTAAGGCTGGAGATAAGATGCTTGTGTTGACTGACTTGCCACTAATCTTCCAGCTGGCTAAATAGAAATGACTCATTCTCCAGCATAACCCTTGTCTTCCCTCCTACCTAAAGCATTACGTGGCTTTTACCTTTTCCCCCACCATCTGGTGCTTGGAGAGATGGAGGTACCAGTGCAGCTTTGCCTTTGGCTCTGCGCCGTGAGATTTGAGTCTGAAAGAGGGTGGCAACTCGCCAGCCCCTGTCATGCCTCTTGCAGTGTGAAATCAGAGTGGGTAAATTCCAACTACTTCAGTGGAAAATGGGAGCAGTTCCTTTGCAACCAGAGAGGGCTGCTGGTGCCTGAAAGCAGCATCAGGCTCCAAATAGTTAGAAAACTTAGCATGTGGCTATGTATAACACACTCTTGTTCCTCTGATGCATGGGAATTTGTGCGTGTAACTGGGAATCCCATCACTCTTAGTTGTGAATAAACCCTGAACTGCTCTGCTTCACAAGCTGACGCCATAATGTTTTGCAGGTCTAGGTTTGTGCTAATTAAAATTTTGTGAATTCCAAAATTTCATATTTGTTTCATTACTATTTCCCAGAGCTTCAGATTAGGGAGTAATACTTGGTGAAGGCTTTGAAACTGCCAAAGATTTACCCTGGGTTTTATGTTGTGTAATTCTGTTATGAACTGGAGCAATATGAGAAGACAGGTTAAGCCCTGAGATGAGGAATACATTAAAGATGCTTTTTCTCTCCTATAATTGCCAAGCCTCCTGACCTGGGGTTGGATCTTGGAGTGAGTCAAATCTAGGGCATGGTTTTAGCAAGCCTTTTGCTTGAAGTGCTGTGTTCCTCTCTCCAGTAGTTCGGTCCGTTTTATAGCATACAGCATGACCAGCCTCATTCTGCTACTGTTTGAATCCATGAGACATCTGCTATGGGACAAGTCTATTTGGTTTTGGGCCCTGCTCTGAAACAAGCAGGGTTCAGCAGATTGGGAATAGGGCCAGGACTCTCCTGGAAAGAGGTAACTGAAGAGGATATGACCAAGGGCTGTAAAATCCTGAATGAAACAGGAAAACTGAATAGGGAACAGCCATGTGCTTTCTCTCCAGGATGTGACTTAAGGGGCATCAAATGGAACTATCAGATGGCAGATCCAAATCAAACAGGACAGCCTTCCTCACATGGTGCACTGCCAAGCTGGGGCCTGCCTTGCCACAAGGTGTTTTGGATGTTGAATTTTTATGTGGCTCAAAAGCGATTGATGAAGTCAAGGAAGAAACGTTTGTTAAGGGTTATTAAATATAAAAGCTTTCATCAGCTGCGGCCACAGTGTGGGCTCCTTGCACAGGCACACGGTAACAAGTTCCAGCTAAAGGGGCTTTGGGGACTGCACTGATCATCTTGGCTAACTTGATCAGGTGTCTGTTAGACTGCTGAGAAATGTTCCCGGTGCTAACCTATATACTGTGTGAGTGACCCACCATGTCTGCTCCCTTTGCTGCCTGCATAAAGGTCAAAGATAATGGTTAAAAATAAATAATTAACCCAAGAAAACCCTACTTCTTCCCTCTCAGGTCATTCAGTCTTGAAATAAATCATCTTTCTATTTCTGAAGGCACAGATGACTTAAGCCAAATTGCATTTGGAGCCGTTATCCTCACACTTATTTATGCTGTCGTGTCTTGTGCTAACACTTTGTGAAATATTTATTTGCTTCTGGTCTCCTGCAGCTTAGCTCTGGATTCATGAGGCCTTCATATTATGTCTCAATTCTGTACAGCTGCGTTATGTCAGGGAAGGAGAAAATGAAGACTCCAATCTGTGTTTTACATTATAGCAATATACTGCACATCACCGCAGGCAACACCATTCAACAGGTGGACATTTTATTTGCATGTGTCGGGCAAGCGGGTTATTAGAGCAACAAAATATACGTGTGGTTACAAAAACTTATTGTCTAATGGGAAGTTCTCCTGAATTTGCTTCTCAAGCTTGCCCTTGTGCTTGCTCTACAGGTCTCAGGTAACTTGCATGAATGAGTTTGAGGGGAGATGAGTGTATCTTAGAAGACACCAACACACCATTTAGTGGTTCAAGGGATGCATTAATTACAAATTTCAGGTTCTCTCTGTCAGAAATGCTGTAAATACCTTTATCTTCTGTTCAGGGCTGAAAATGTGTGGCCGGAGTCAACCCAGTAAGCATCTGAAACGCCTTCCTCAGGCGCACTGCCAGCTTCCCTTACCTCAGTCTGCAGGGGAAATGAGCTGTGG
Source organism: Megaceryle torquata (assembly GCA_024611175.1). Lineage (NCBI taxonomy): Eukaryota > Metazoa > Chordata > Aves > Coraciiformes > Cerylidae > Megaceryle > Megaceryle torquata. The sequence goes on from JANIJG010011417.1 coordinate 48,128, forward strand.
CAGTGCTCTGTATCTCCTCTGCTGCTTGTGAGAGAAGAAGGAGGAAATCTCAGCCATGGGTTTCCCTCCTCTTCCCTCCCTTTATCAGAAACACTAGTGCAAGTGTCTGAACCTCCGCAAGATAACTGCGTTTGCTGTGTTCAGATCACGGTATAGACTGATTTAAGATATTGAAGTGCGGCTCTGACAGCAGAATTTTGCTAGAGAGAAACTGTTCTCTTGTTTCCCACTCCTGGCTAAAATCCCCACTATCAGTGGCTGACTGTCATTTGAGTTGAATTGCTGTTCAGTGAATTCTCAGTCCAGGTATGGACTGACAAATTTACCTAGTCTGAGAACCAGTGACAGGACTGGCCCCCTCACTGGCGCAGAGCTGCCAAAGGTTTAGCCAGTACTGACTGTAAACTGTCTGCATCTTTAGAAACAGTGTTTAAAAAAATGGCACACGTTGTACCATGTAGGAGATTTTACTGCTGTAGAGTTGAGCTTGGTACTCTGATGGCATCACTAGAAAACCTTTCAGAGTCTAAATCTGGTTTTAGATAAATATATTTTTATATATACCCATGTATGTGGGAAAAAGAGCTGCTAAGCTGCAGTTGCCACTTCTTGCTGAATTATACCAAGAAGCTCCTTCTGGTGTTAGCTTTAAGTGACATTTACTGTGTAAATGACACCGACATTCAAGATGAGATGTTGGCTTTTGCAGAAGCTTGTTAATTCTCTCTGGGGTCTTCCAGGAGAAGAGCCTGCAGCAAAGAGCTGATGCTTTTGCAACAGGTGCCGCTTTGGCCTTCCAAGGCGTGTGCTGCTCGGGGAGGATAGAGAGCAAGCAGGGCCTTGTTCTCACTTCAGTGCTTTTTGCTCCCTTTCATGTTTCTAGGAAGGAAACCTGGGGACACATCGATTCTATTGTCGTGTTTCCACAACCCACAACAGTGAACGCCGCTCAGCTGTGTGGCCAAGGATGAAGGATGTGCTGGCCCTATTTTTTAAAAGCCTTTTGTTAAAGGTGGAGCAGAGGTTGATGGGTTGTGGTTAAAGGATTGATCATTTGAAGGATAGGATAAGGAAACAGCACTACCAAAAATTGCTGTGTGGTGGTTGCAAACTGATCCTCTAAAGGATCAGAAATTTGTATTAAGAGATGTGTAGCTTTGCTAGAAGAAATGGGGATGGATTGATTGATTGATTTTTTTTAACCAAAGGACCAGCTTTAAAAGCTGTGAGCAGAGCTTTTCAAAGGACAAGTGAGAGTTAGTTGCCCGATTCACATTGACTTTCAAGGAGATCTGGCTGTTGAGCTGCTCTTCATGCCTTTCAGAAATCTCCCCTTAGTCTACATAATCTCTCTGTAACCCTTTTTTAATTAGCTTGTCTTTCTGGAAGAAGAGACCAAAAAGTCATGTTCAAAGATTATTGCTCTATCTAGCAGCTGCTAGAATAGACCAGTTAATGCTTCAAAATCTTACTTCGGGTCGCAGCAGCATGTCTGGTCTGCTTCCCCTGTCTAATTTGGCCAAGGGATGTAAACTGCCCCCAAACTATTGTCCAAACCCATTTCTAGCCAGTGATGCTCTGTGCTGTGGCACCAGCTTGTCATTTTTCCAGATAACCTGGCTTTGACTCTCTTGGCAGAGCAAAATAGTTGAAAGGGAGAGAAATGAGAGACCAGGGCTGCTACAGAAAATGATTGCCAAGAGCATGTGTATGCCAAGCAGGAGATAATGGTGCTACCTTTCCCATCCCAGGCATTCCATCTGCAGTTTGTGCCACAGCTATGCTCCTGCTGTTTGGGATCAAGAGAAAAATGTCCATCCTGCAGGCAGTATTTGAAGATACAGCCTAAGGTTGCATAGAGAAAATCAGGCTTCTTAAGGGCAAGTTAGGCTTCTCCAATGAATTCAGGGTGTAGATGAGGAGATTTTTGAAGCTACTCAAACTGGTTTTTTGCATCTATAACAATAAATTCAACTCAGAATTGGTATAATGAAGTGTAAACATCAAAGGTAGGAGCCTGGTGGATTTGGACCCTTAGGGGAAAATTTGTGGTATTGTTATGAGGAGACAATTCCCTAAAGCAGTTGGTTTTTCATTTGAGCTGATTTAGAGCTAAGATAGGTATGCATGGGATAGCCTTCTGGCTCTTCTCTCGCACTGTTGAGCTTTGCAGCGCTGTGCAAAATTTTGCACAAAAGTCATTCCAGCTTTCAAAGAGGCACCATAATTCTTTCATGCTTCATGTTAGGTTTTGTCTACTACAGGTTTAGGATCCAGTTCCGTACTTGGTAGTGTGGTTGCCAGCAAAGACAGTATGGTCAATCTATGTAAGATCAAATCCTACAGTGCCTCACCCTTCAAGCAAGGGTCTCTAGGAGTTGCATTGGAGTTTTGTCACTATCTGTAGCAGCTCTGCTCCTGGGGAGCTGGGTCAGCCTCGCCCCCAACATGTTTGGGAAACATTTTAATACGCTTAAATGGAAGGCACAGTGCAGCCGTAAGGTAAGTCACAGGGGAAAAAAAAAGAAAAAAAGTTACTTTTTAGTTCTTCTAGTATAAAATCAGTGAGGAGGAGGCTGAGCACTGTCAGTAACCACCCTAAAGGAGACCCTTCAGGTTGAACTGGCTACTGTCAGGCTACTCTGAGGGGGAAAACAAACTCTCCTATATCCTTGCTCTCAGCAAGTTCTTTAAAACATCACCACATCCTAAGCACATGAGCTAGAAAAACAGCTGCCTTTTCTACTCCTTCTCTGCCTGATGAGGTTAATAATAACTTTGAATGCATATGTACAGCATTAGCTTTCATAGTAACATGCATAATTCAAATCCCCCAAAGAACAGTAGAGCTTTGAGGAAGCAAACTTCCTTAATGTACTGGGCAAGGATCCAGCTTTTACCAGCTGTTGAGGGTTGATGTACAATTTTTGGTTAAGTGAATAATTTATCATGGATATTATCTGTAGTGTATCACATCCCGACAGTTTGTAGGCCTGTACATATGGCTCTTGAGATGCCACAACACTGCCATATGCTTCATGGCCCATTACCACTTCAAACTCCCTTAAGATGTTTTCCCCTATGTTAAGCATGTTAGAAGTACAGTGGGACCACTGGCTCAGTGCAAATGCTGGCTGGATTCCCCCACCCCAGCCCCCACATTTGAAACCAAAAAAAAACCAAAAAAAAAAAAAGAAGGAAGGACTGTTCAGGCTCAGTCTGCAGCCTTATTGTCCTTTTAAATAAGCTGCCTACTGCTTCATGATACAGATGTGGATTATAAATTCTGCAGAACACCTGCCCTGAACTCATCCCCAGCTACCCCTTGTAAGATGGTTGTGCTGTGGTGTTGTAAATCTATTTACTGTGGCTCCAGTCTACTGTCTGCATAAATCAAGGATGCTATCATCAGGTGATGAGGCTGCTCTGCCCCTTGTGTTCACAGCACCAAAGCAGAGTTGGGACATACTGACAATCTCTGAGACGGGCATGTAATACTGTGTCCTAAATTTCAACTGCAGATGTCCTACTTCTTGGTCAGGAGAAGGAAAGCTGAAGCTGAAGCAATTCATAGTTTACATAGCTGTTACGGTGCAGCAGAGGGAAAAAACATCTGGGTTGTTGATTGCTTATATAGGAAGCATATTCGTATGATAAAAAAGACCGAGTTAAGATTGAGAGCAAGCAGCTGCTTAGCTGTAATGATAGCTATGTGTCCATCATAAGAACTGCTGAAGCTTCTTCAGCTACAGAATGTGCTATTTTTAAGTTCAGTGACTTCATGTCCAGGAGAAATATCTTCATTTAACTGCATCTTGAACTCTTGTGTGGCGCTACTGACTGGCGGTCACAAGGCTGTGGCTGATGGTTGTAGCTTACAATAAATGAAACAATCCCTGCCTGAGAGTTTGTCACTTTTGAGTATGCCTAAGGAGGAAAAATGCTAGAATGGGAACTTTCACTGATGACAGATGAATTGTTTCCAATTCAATGTTACACGTTTGTCCTTCAGTAAAAACCTGACTCTCTTTCCAAACAGATTAAAATGTATAGATGTTTATTACTTTCCAGTTGTGTCCTTATTAAGATTGTGTTCAGCTTTCTCTTGTGAGTCTGTTGCGATCAGGTTACTTTGGTTATGTGAGATCTTTTTTTTTTTTTTTTTTCCTGGTGCCTGATTATTAAGTATTAAGTATTATTATTATTAAGTATTGTTTTGGTTTGTTTTTTTTTCCTTATTGAGTATAGGTTTTTAGATCATCTCTTCCACATGCTTAAACATTCAAGATCTTGTGGGAAGTGGAACAGGAACGGGGTGTTGTGATGACCAGCACAAATGTGATGGGTTTCAGGTGACTGGAGCACATCTGCTGTTTTGCTGACAAGCACCCTTGGATCCTTCTGGCAATGGGAACCCTCCTTCCCCTGTGCTTCAGAGGAAGGCAGAATATTTTATGCATGTTGATTATCGCTCTCCCTTCAGTTATACAGGGAGTAACATGGAGGCTGTGATCAGGAAACTCCTGCTTGGCTGCAGGAAAGAAAAAAGGGCCCAGAGGAACTGACCCCAACTGAAGGAGCTGACGGGTATCTCTGCTGGTTTTAAGGGCAATTCTGGCTGGCCCCCTCCCTGATAGAACCGAATGCAGGTGAACTGCAAGGTGAGGAGCTGCCTTAATCCTGCCAGGATTAAAACATGTGCTTTGCTGAAATCTGGTCATGTCAAAGCTGCTGCCTAGACCAAGGCAAGGCCATGCATTGTGAAGCAGTGACCTTTCCTGGCTGGGATCAGCTTAGGGCACATTGCTCCGCCGCTAAATGCACTTGCTGCTAGCAAGGGAATCTTTATCCAGTGTGTTGATTAATCAACCTTGAAAAAGGGTCAGATGGATTTACTCAAGCATCTAAGTGACCTTCATGGCAAAAGATATAAGCCCGTGTGTGTGTGTTAAAGGGCTGTCTATAGCCCTGGACTCAGAATAAAGCTATCTGGAGTTTTAAGCTTTATAGCATCTTGGTCTGGATCTGACACAGAAGAACACTTTTTATTTCTGAATACAACCCAGTTCTGTCATGTTGTTCACCATGGCCATATGTGGATGTCTTTCCTGTGGAGTCATATCCTGGTGGTGGCAATGTGAAAATTTTCTTTCAAATTCCCTTTGATCATGGTGTCCCGCTTTGGTCTGCTTGTTGCACTGTGTTCCTGCTTTACTCTTACCCCTCTTTTACCCTGCTGCTTTATGCCTTTCAGTTCCACCCATCATAATCTTCCCTCTGCGCAAGGGGAAGCGTTAAGGATTTTGCAGTAGGGTTAGTGGTGGGCTTTGCCCCCATCAGAGAGTTTCCTTAAATAACAAGACCTTCAGAAACATAACTGTATTACACCTCTAGCTTTGGCAAACAGAAGATGACCTAAAAAACCTCAACCTCCACCCCCCACACCAAGGTATTACTATCTTCCAGTGTTTCTAAGGGGATTAAACAATGCTGGGGATAAGATCAATATTTAAGCAAGAAGTTCTTGAGGCCGATGTTCCTTTTAAGAAGCTCATGAACTGAGCTGAATTATGAGCAGACCAGTTCCCATCTTATAAGGGAGGAATTTGGCATGTGTCTTCTCCCATAAGCATTAAGCCCAATATATTCTTGTGGAACTATCATGTTAAATTAAGATGTAAAGTGATGGCGAGGTTTTCATTCTTTGTGGCAACTGGCATAACAGCTAGAGGGGGTAAAAATCCCCAAAGCAAAAACAATTGTTTCAACTTAAAGTCCAAGAATGACATCTAGTGGCTTCAGTCGAGACTTCTGGGATAATGTGTGAGAATATTTGAAAGCATAGTATCAGGGTTTTCCTTTACTGTTTTTATGCTAGGCATCCAGTTCCTAATTTTGAATCCCTCTCACCTACCCCTTTAAAAAATACTGCAAACTGAATACTTGTTCGTCAGGTTTGCTTTGCTGTTGCTTGTTTTGGTGATCGCAGCTTCATTTTAGTTTCAGTAAAGCTGATAAAAGCTTAGAAACACTTTTTGCTCTATGACTAAGCAAATGTCATCTGCATCACAAAGCTAAACTAAAACTTGTGTTTTCTTTAGCTTCTTTAAGTCAAGATGAAAGTAAAGGCAATGTCTATGGGATTTCCAGCACCAGATTTATCTAACAAGAGCAGAAAGAGACAACAGAGTTCTTAGGCAGTGGAAAAAGTAGAAAACCACCCATTCTGCAGGTTCACAGTGAGCCTGTTCTGTGTTCAGGGACTGGAAACTTAGGTGAAACTTTAAGTCAAACATTTTTTAAAAACATCAGTGCATCATTTTGGGAAGTGAGAGTCAATTATTTGGCAAAAGGTAGAACTCAGGGGGTGGATAAAGTAAGATGTGATGTAGTTAATCTTGTCTGTTTAATTTGTGTTAGAAGCATCTGCTTTGCAATGAAGACTCCACATTTTCTTATGCTGTTCCCCTTGTGAATACTGCTCTGTCCTCCTGTGGTGGGAATGAAGAATTTTGAGTCTCAGCATCAATTGATTGCACTCCCTCTTAGAGAATAGATTTTAGCTACTTGCTTTAAATGCAGAGCACATATGTGGCTGTTACACCATATAATGAGGTAAATAGTTGCTGGCATAAATGCTCTGGTTCCCTTTATTAAGAGAGAGTTTTTAAACTGATATAAGTGGAACCCTTTTATCTTTTTACTCAGCAGGCAGCAAATGAAGTGGGTTAATATCTTTGGAGGAGGGATGGACTGTGTTATAAAGGGAAATTTTGATCAGGATATAAAACTAAAAGAAGAGAGGTACTGCTAGAAAAATTAGATGAGTAGAAACATGGAAGAAAATCCCCACAACTCAAAACTAGGGAGATGTCTTGACATCAAAGACTGAGCTTTTAAACAGGAGCTTGATGCAGCATATCAAAGACTCACTAGTGTTCGAACTTCTGTGTGACCCACACAGTCCTAGCTCTGTCCTCATCCAGGCTCCAAATGCTGGCGAAAGGGATTGCAGGAGGAGAACAAAATGTAAAGCTATATTAAAAATTCATTACTTTGATGCTCTTGCTTCCCTTAGCTAAGACAGGAGAGGCAGCCCCACTGCTAAGCAACCTCTGGAAGAAAGGTCTGATGCTTTGCTGCCTCAAGGCAGGGCCTGGTGACAATAGTGTCTTAGGAAAAAGAAGGAGAATTGGACGAAGGCAGGAAAGCTGGGTTGGAGGAGTAAGTATCAGAGAACAGCTGAGGGACTTGGTGATGAAGATGCAGAGTAAGATGTGGATGAAGAACTAAACACTGCAATTCAGGAGTGGTTGCAACTTTTGTAGACTTGGCAGTATTGGTGTTTTCTCTCAAGAGATAATTTATTGATGGATTAGTGTCACTAATAAGAAACATTTCTTGCTGTGGCTTTGTTAGGAAGCTTTATTTTGAAAAGGGCAGTACTAACTGGGGACCTCTCAAGCTAGGGTACTGTGCAAACTTTAATTAGACAAACACCTCCAGGTATGAATGTCCATTCTTTCCCAGCCTGAGCTCTTCCCGTGTTACTGGAAATGGGCCTTTCTACTGATTGCCAAAGAGAAATATCTGAAACTTAGTAGGGTAGGGTATGGTACAGGCAGCTTTGTCCCTAAAAATCTAGCTGCTGGTGTGTGGAAGTCCTTAGGGAACCATGCTCTGTACGACGTGGTGCTGGAGGTGATGAGGGAGCTCATCGCGTTGATCCATGGAGGGGCTCAGAGCTTAGCTTCCTACGAGTGTGGTAGCAACAGAGGAGAGTACTTTGTGTGGTTCCAAACGAGGAACTTGCTAACTTTGTTATAGCTGCTGATGCCCACTAGATGACGGTGCTGTCCCACAGACTCACTCTGCTGTACTTCAAACTGGGTATTCACCAGAGTAATTTGGCTGCACCCACAGTGGAGAAGAGCTAAATTAAAAGCAATAATCATCACTTTTACCCTACCTAAATTTATTGCTTTCCTTTTATTTTTTCCCTCTGAAATGAGAGGCAATTTTCACAGCAAATATTAAAAAGAAGGGTACTTGTTTTCTGTTCATTCATTCTGTTTACTTGGGATATTAAGCCTGCATCACTTCAGAGAAATAAGGCTAACAAAGCTGTGGCACCAGGACTGAGGATATATTTTGAGTGTCTTCAATGTGTCTTGTTAGTAGTAATTATACCAGATGTTTGAACCATGAAAACTTTAGCTAAAAATTAAACCTGGTCCATTGGAGAACTGGACCATGCTGACAAGATGCTGGTTTTTTCCAAGGGCTCTCTCCCCCCTCTGTGTTGCTCCTTTGAAGTCAATGGAGACACTGGGATTTGTATAAGACACATTCCAGATTCTTTTATAAGCAGAAAGGTGATGATGGAAGATCCTGTTTCTCTGCCTTCACAGACTATTAGCTTGAACTCTAATTTTAGTAGTCCTCTAGATTTGCTATAGATTAAAAAAAGAAAAAAAAACCAAACAAACCAAAATCCAAAACTGCACAATAAAACCCCACCAACCAAACAAAAAAACAACAAAAAAATCCCAAACCAATGAACCACCACCAACAAAATCCTAGCACAAACCAACCAAAAAAGAACTCCAGACAAACAAGCAATAAAAATCCTTAATAATTCTCTATATAGCTGTGAGGTATAGCAACAGAGTTCACTTACTTGTGCTGGGAAGAAGATGTGCACTGAAAGAAGACTGTTCTGAAAGTTCCCAAGCAAACAGAGCTTTCCAGAAGCTTGAGATGTTTGGCCTACAAACTCTGCCTCCTTTGACTTTACTTATCATTTCCCTGGTGAATAGCATAAAAATCTGTGGGATATCTCAAGTATCTCTGTTGAATTTGTGATTATTAGACCCTTTCACAGGAATCCTATTTGGCAATGCAGAGTCTGAGACACGCTCAGTTTCCCAGTGGAAAGCAAGTAGCGATATAACCTGTTTGTTGTATAACCTACTTTGTTGTTTGTGACAAAATGAAGCCTCTCACCAGCAAATCTGTAGGGGAATGCAGTTGGGGTAGCCCAGGCAGAGTGTGGACCATACAACCAAGCTGTCATATGGTGTGTGGCTTTTTAATTCTGGAAGGTCCTGTTTCCCCAGTCATCAGCAAAGGTTCAGCTGTCCCAGCAGCATTTGTAGGGTTTCAGCAAGCTCTGCTGTGTGCGCACTTACACAGAATTCATAGAATAGTTTGGGTTGCAAGTGACCTTTAAAGGTCATCTAGTCCAATCCTCCTGCAGTGAGCAGGGACAGCTTCAACTAGAGCAGGTTGCTCAGAGCCCTGTCCAACCTGACCTTGAGTGTTTCCAGGCATGAGGCATCTACAAACTTTCTGGGCAACCTGGGCCAGGGTCCCACTACCATCATTATAAAAAATTTCTCCTTATATCTAGCCTGTGAAACTCAGTTTCCCTGGCAAAACTGTGTAAGCATATTGAGGAGTTTGACCACATTATAAAGTGTTTCCTTCCAAATATGAAATCTGCTTAAAGTTTGTGTGGCCAAATAAGTTGAATGTAAATTGCCATGAGCTTTTCTCAGATTTCTTTGCTCAGATTTGTGCTTTGTATCACAGCATGTTTTTACTAAATATAAAAATAGATGGGTTTTAGTGTAGAGCTCTTTTTTCATTGTGTCTGTGAGCCCTCCATCAATCTCATTCTGAAGAGCAAGTATCAGCCAAAATACCAGCATCACTCCAGTTTGTTATTGCATGTCAGCAACTCTTTGGAACAACAAGTTGTTGATTTTCTTTTTTTTTTTTTTTTTTTTCCTACTTGGCTACTTGTTAACTGTATCCATGAGAACAGTCCCCTAAAGGCTCTCAGTGCTTTGGTGCTTTGTGGCAGAATGTCCGTTCTTGTATCTTCTCTCTTGAATTTTAGTGTGGTTACAGTCGGGATACATCAACTGTTGCAGGAAAACTAACAGTCCAGAAAAGCATTCCTGCTGATGTGGAGACCCCTAAATCCCCTGGCAGTGCTACAGGGCTTTTGTGTGCTAATACTTTCCAACTACACTAAAGCACCAGCAAACGGGTTTTGAGGACTGGAAAGTACCCTTCATATAAATGAGATTCAGGGCTTGACTTTGCAGAGATACCACTGCAGAAATTTGGCAGGTTTGCTCAAGAGTCTTCTTTTTTTCTTTTTTTTTTTTTTTTTGGGTATTATTATAAATCTTGATTGGGAAAAGAGGGATGAATTTCATAGCTTGGTGTTTTCTCTACGTGATATCCTCATCACTAGTCTTGATAAGACACTGATTACCATGGAATGATGAAATGTGAGCTCAAGCAGAACAGTCCTTCCAGGGTATCTGCTGAAAGGACTTCCCTTCAGCCTCAGCCAGATGGACTGAGTGGATATCACAGCTCAGACTCATAAACAAACTCAACTCCATCTGGCTTAGAGATGAATTTCATTCCCAGCAATGTAATTCTCGCACCAATCTCCTTCTGTATAATCCATCTTTCTCTCGCATGTGCACGCACTCTGTTTCTTTTGCTGACTTGTAAATAGAAAAGGTTTGCTGTGCAGCTAGAAAGCATCATACTTCCTCTGCTCTTCCTGATCACCATTTCCATGATTCCCTGTAGGCTGTGAGGAGCTGCAGTTTTGTGCTGGAATGGAGCATTTCCTACTTCCAGGAGGGGTGAGAGAGGAGGCAGGGAGAATTCCCTGCAGTTCAAAGCCTTTTGTTTTTCAGATTTCTCTTAATAGGAGCCTGACTTTGCAAATCTTATTTAAGATTGGGATTTTTATTTTTTTTCCCTTCCTACATTATTTAGTGTTTTTGCCACAGGAGGATTAACTTGAATTGAGCAAAACCTACTTTCAGTCTAGGCATGCTGGAGATGCTGATTTCTGAAGGCTGCCCTTGGTGCAAGACAGGAAGGGAATGCGAAGGTGGATTAGTATCTAGTATGTCAATGCTCTTTGAGAGGGCTGATGTATGAAGCTGAAAACTGATGGTGGACAGAGATATAGCCTTTCCTCTAGGTGACTTGGAGCTACTGCATCTGTTCTGTGTCTCCTGGGGAGACATTTTATGCACGAAGGTATCTAAGCAACCCAAGCTGGCTTCGTAGCCCTTTGCAGCTCCAGGGCCAAGCCTCTTGGAGTCCCAGTGCAAGTGTCCCGTGTGCTTTTTCTTCCCTGGCAGCAAATAGTCCATGTTTCAGTGTGGACACTTCTCCCCTTTTCTCTGCTGCTCTTTGCCAGCCTATTATGGTTGTAACCTTGCAAGCTGCCGGTTCAAGGACTTGTGCAAGAGCTTTGGAACCCACCTTCAGCAAAATTAGTTAAATTAGTAAAAAGACTATTTAATGTCTTGATGTTGAAGTCTAAGTGAACCAAGTTAAAGAGCATTCACCCCAACAGATATGCATGGAGTGGTCAGTGGGAATGAGCCTGGAGTTCCAGTTTGGACAGTTAGCTTTTCCAGACAGCACCCTAAAAGGGTGCCTATACCTTTAGGAACAGAAAAACCACTTTTTCTTCAGTACAGCTGGTCTTAGCTGTGTTGTCTGCCTCATTTAGGCTTTTACTCAATTCTTTTATTTCATGCAACCTTTTGTTGCTCTTTCTGTCTCGTTTTTGTTTTGTTGTGGGTTTTTTTTCTTTTTTTTTTCTTTAGGTTTTTTTTTTGTTTGTTTGTTTTTTTCCTTTCCCCTCCAGCATTAAATATTTACCCCTTGTTCAACTGAGAGCACCATTTGGGCATGTTGGAACTCATATCAGACTTCTAAAGTGCCGTTGGTGAAACAGCTCTGGCACTAAAACAGAATGACTTGCATCTGTTTGTGGCTATCTATGGTCTTTTAATTTTCTGGCTAACATATTCCATGGGAGAGAGCTGGTCTGCCTGAAGCAAGGTTAAAAATTATTAGATGTTTTAAACAGCAGGTTCCAAAAAGGAGAAAGAAATAGAAATGCACTGTTATGACCTTAGCTTCTCAGCTCATATTCTGGATACATCAGATTGCACTGGTAGTGCCCTGGTCTAACTCAGCATGCATTTAATGAAATGCCACGTAAATTATTCAAGGTTGATTTTAATTAAAGCCAGACCTCTGACAAGGCAGAAGTCGTTTGTATTGTGTTAGCTGGATGGAAGGTACTTGTGAACGCAGTGCTGTGTTTTTGTGCAATGCCTCTTAGTCCAACTCAGCCCCCATCTGCATCATCTTGGGAGGAGAAAATGCGATAACAGTCATGTTACATTTGCTCCTAAGCTCAGTCATATTCCTTCTGAAGTCAATAGGAGCTCTGTCTCTGTTTTCAGCATCCTGGTGTTTGTGGCTTTCTGGCTTCCCTATAATGCCTGCTGTTGGCTGGCTGGAGCCTGTTGCTCTCCCTCTGCAACTGCTGCTCCATATATTTTTATTACTGTTTTTATTTCCTCAATGCTTATTTCCCTAATAGGGCCTCTGTTCTCTAGATAGAGTTTCTGTGGGAGCAGACAGACCTAATGCCTTCATTCTGCAAGGGAATACTGGGAGGAAAGGAACTTGTGTCTCACTGCTGATGGCATCTATATTTGCAACAGCATTGATGGATCTCTGCATATTAACATCTGTTTCTCCACCAGAGGATATTCTGGAGTTTGTTTCCTAATGGTTTGCTTTGGCTTACTTAATGCCAAGATCAATGTTAATTACCAGAAAATCAGGACTTTGGTCTTGGAAGTAGTAACAGCTCTGAATCCTCTTGACAATACTTTACTCCCCGGTGGATTCAGTCATGTCTTAAAGTTGACAGAGGTAAAAAATCACAGGTCATCTATGCAGGGATCTCTTGCAGTGGTCGCTGGTGTAGGCACCTGTATAAATAACTCTTTGGATCTCTGTGAAGTTTCCGAAGCAGCTACAGGAATGGGAAGAGGATTGGGACCGTGGCTGTTGCACTGCACTGAGAACTGAACATCTTGCCCCACTGCTGACATTCGCTGCCTGACTGTCCGCCTTTTAAAGACAGTAGGAACTTATCCTTACTGTGATCTGAAAGAATCAATCACTGTGTTTGAAGGAGTAATATATATGTTTATATAAAATGGAGAAAAGTATTTCAGTTCAAAGCTTAACATAAATAATACATTAGGTTTCCTGCCTAGGCTGTGGTTTACCATCGTGCTGAGACACGAATGTAAGAGGTGGGTAAAAACCTTATTATACAGAGCTCAGTAAGCTTCCATCTTGTTACTTATACATAAACTGCGGGTAGGTTGCTCGTCTATTCACATTATGAGGTGATTAGCATGTTGTTTAACATCAATTATGCATGTTCCATGTTTACAGACATGTTAAATTATGCAAGCTGTAGTCTTTAGACTTATTTAATTTGTTAAGAGGGGAAAAAAAACCACCACCACCACCAGTAAAACAAACCTTTTAGTTCTATGGCTTTCCCTCCCTTTCCTGTCTGCAATTAAGTTTTTACAGTCTGGGTGATGTAAGTAAATGAGATGCTCCCCCATTTCTTTCTGCTATTGCACTCCTCTCTGGGACATGTGGCCCGGCTGCTGGCCTGGCACATGGGCTGGTGGCACTCAAGGTGACTGACTGGAGCAAGAGCAGGTGTCTGGAAAACATGTCTTGTAGCAAAATAAAGGCACTTTGGCTACAAAGTTGTTTCTCTACTTTTCTTTATGCTTGAGTGTTGACTTAAAATTGATGAGTGTAGGTGGATCCAGCAATGCTCCACCAAGAGCACTTGATGTGAGTACCAGGCACAGACTGGATCTTGCCCTCTCTAGGGCAAGTAAATACAGTGTTTTGAAGCATGGAATACTTGTACTTGCACTTGAACACCATGCTGTATTTAATGATCTGGCCTCAGTATTGGAGGAGACCTTCCTACAAGCACTCATGAAAAAGTGTCAAGAGGTGGTGTGTTCATGGACACTTTAACCTTACCGTGCTTAGATCTGGCAAAGCAGGAACCTGAGCTGTCCTTGAAGGACGTAGACTCTTTCAAGCTGCTGTGTGTGTTTCCCTGATGATTAAGCGAGGTTTGCTGGTAATCCTGAGCAGTGTTTTATCTACTGGGAGAGGAATGCTCACTTCATAGAAAAATACACTGCCACAAGGAGTTTTTTTGCTTTTCAGCTGTTTGCTCTAACCAAGAGTCTTCTGACTTTTGGAAATACAAGTTTGGAGAGAAGTTGGGGTAAATGCAGTGTCTGGAGGAATCTGTTCTCCGTGGCTTCACGTAGCCATGAAGCGCAAAATGCTTCCCTTCAGAAATTTAAGACCTGCAGTAGAAATCATAGGCTACAGCTATGCTGTGCTATAAGAAAAGAGCAGGAGGGCCCAAGGTATGCTGAAGGTCACAAGTCCCCCCAGTAGTGAGAGCTTAGTGAGGTGAAATTCTCAGCTGAGGACCTAAGAAGAGAAACACAGCCCCAGATATGAAAAATCACCAAAAGGCAGAAAAAGACACAAAATCTGGAGATGTTTTTTAACCTTAACATGCATGCAGAATGAGGGATCTGGGAGGGCAGTGGATGCATCCAGCTTCATGTTGATGGGGTGATCATGCACAATGCTTCTGTGAAAGAACAGCCTTACATACCTTCTCTTTAAACTCTAGCCAAAAAGGTGATGAGTACAATGCTGTGAACATGTAATGTGACAGGTTACCAGCACACAACACTGCCTGCTAGGACCAGAGGTTTGAGCAAAAGATATCTGGCTGCTGCTCTCTTCATCTAACCTAAGCACACAAGGCTGTCCCAGGAGCATTACAATAAGATGCACCCTGTGCTTATTGCAATAATGAAGCAGCCCTTGAATCTAGATCTTGCTCCTGAAGCTTTAAATAACTAGGGAGTTGATGTCCCTGTGTGGGCAGCAGGATGTGGAAGGGCTGGTTTCAGAGCCTGCCAGCCAGGGCACAGCCAGCCACAGCGGCACGTTGTAAATACAGGACTTTTTGTTAGTGTTATGGATATATGGACATCAATGGTTGGTTGGTTGTTTTTAAGGGGTAGAGGATCCATTTTATTCAGGACCAAACCCAGTCAGTCCTGACTTTTATTTAATTCTATAAGATGCATCTTCCCAAGGTACTAATGATAAGCAGGAGGGCTGGGCAGTTCAATAAGATTCCTCACTCAATATTTTGAGGTTACGTGTTATTGGCAAACAGATAAAGAGGAGTGTGATGCTAACAATTTGCTTTACTATCAGCATAAAATCAAGAATAGTAATGGGACAAAAAATGGATGTTAATACGCACAAAGAGCTCATAATCCCCAAAATACGTGTGTAACACTAGGTAGAGATGTTATGTTGCAGGCTGTGATTCAGTAAGAAGCCAAGATGTCCAACATAATTTATCACGGTCACAGATATTAAACCGGGAGCAGGATCAGCAGCGAAGCAGATTCAGAATCTCATTTTACAGCATTGTCACGGCAGCTCCTGACAGGCTGCGTGTACATGCTGTGCAGTCGGCAAACATACATCTGTCTGGCTAACAGCGATACAGAGATACACGTACAGAACATGCACACACCTCTCCCAGAAACAGATGGGAAGGCTCATAAAGTAAGTTTATAGAAAGGCGAGATTAAGCTGGAAAGACAACAAAATGCTCCAGGAGCTTAAATGAGAAATGTATGTTGGCAATGGGGCAGTGCTTAGGAGGTAGAGAAAAATCAATTATTGTTTACCTGCAGTAGAGGATATGGATCATTTAGCAAGGGCTTTTAGAAAATATCCAAAGAATAGTAACATCACTTCAAAGAACCTCAAAGAAGCCAGTTTTTTTGTGAGTTACAGTTCCCAGTGACATATCACCACCCACCGTATTGTACAGAGTAAGTCTATTGAACCAAACTGGAGATGGATTAGAATATATCAGAGCTTATTTTACCCAGTTAATAATGAGGCAACTCTCAGGACCTAGACATCTAAAAGTCTGGTACTTGTACTGTATCCATTGTATTTTGCAAATGATTTTAAATAGGAAATAGCTTTTTGTGGGGAAAAAGTCTTATTTTATGAGAGCTATATCTTTAAGACCCACTTCTGTGACATCTATAAGATTTAAGGCAATTATTGGTAATTCCACTGGATTGAGCAGAGTTTGGAGTTTTGCTGATGTATATTTATTTTTCAAAGAGGGTTCAGTTGATTCCGAGGCAGCGATCTATGGCTGCAACTATCACTGTCCTGCGCGACCTCCCTGGAGATGGCTCTCGTAGCAGCTCTTTACCTTTGACTGTGTTTATGCTAACTTGAATCTCCTCTGTTAGAACTGGATTGTGAGGGTTTCGGGAAGCTTAATACCCTGTATGACTCTGCTGGGTCTCTGTTATTCAACACCACCTTGAGTGTTGCCACTGTAGAAGCAAATGGGAACAGTAATGATTCAAAATTATTTTTGTGAATTACCTGTATAGATACATATCTGGTTGTGTGTGCAAGCCAAATCATTGAAGGACAGGAAATGCTAGGGACTTTCAAACTGCTCTGAGAAAAGTACATCTTAAATTTGGGTTGTTTTTGAAGTAAAGAAAAAAAACCAAAAAGTCTGTGTATGGATTTGAGAAGCAGCAAAATTTCTTTATTTTGTCTGTATTTCTTGACTATGCTTGTTTAGAAATTTGTATCTAAAGAACTGAAAATATCAGCAGTGGCTCAGCCTCTGCTTAATAGTAAACTGTTTGAATACCAGAACTCTGCTCTCTGTCTGCTCCCTGAGAGCATCACGCTGCTCTCTAGTCCTTTTTATTCTTTACTTCTACCTAAGCTGACGAAAGTCACTTCTTTTTCTCCAGTCTCTTTTCATGCATTTGCTTTTGACCAGAGCACTGCAGGCCTGAATCCAAGTCATTTTCTTCAGTGACTTGTCAGTCTCTGTATGTTCTTGTACCACTACATTTTTATCAAACAATACTATAGATGCTAATTACATGTATTCTTGCAGGGCTGGGCTATTTATAACGTGAGCAGTAATGTTTTGCTAGCAACAAATATCTAGATGCACCTGGAGAAGGAGCACTTCCAGGCCAGGTTTTGTCTGATCCAGGTTACAAATTAAGATCTTATAAATTGTCTTTGACTAATCTGTAGTCTTTGATTACAGGACTGTGAGCTGTTCAAGGACTTTTCAGCAAATATTGTAGAATTTAATGAAAAGTGTCAGTAATGGCATGGATCTATGGCTGAGAATCATGACAATGTCAACAAGAATGAATGAAACCTTTTGCTCATTTCTTCAAAAGTCAACTAGATCTTTGTTTAAAGCTGTGTGTTGTAGTGTTATTTTGTGAGCTTTTCCAAGCGTGTAAGTGTGGTATCCTTCAGGAGAGGATTTGCAAGAGTATGGGATCACTGTAGTAGTGATCAACTATGTAACACAGCTGCTGGCTCCTGTTTACCCTTACCTAATTCAGTGTAAAATGCACTTTCTACTGCGGATCAGTTCTATTTAACCTTTCCTATATATCACACAATGTTTCAAATTAGGAGCAGTATAATAGACTAGCGAGAAGTTCTCTAGACTAAGGATGAGCAAAGATCCCTCTAGGGACTCATCTCTACAACTGCCTTTTGTCTTTGGCTCTGAAGTGCAAGCGCTACTGCTTTCTAAGACCTCATATAAATGGGATTCAGGAAATTTTAGAGAGGTTATTTCTGCTTATGGCTCAGAAGAAATTCTGTCTCTATGTGTGTTGCATCTTGAGCTGAGAAAGAGGCATCTGGTTTCTGAGCCTGTGTGTGTTCACTGTGCAGCATTCAGAGGCTCGTGGAAAATGGCCCCCTGCTATTGTTTTGTTTTGGTTTTTTTGTTCAGTTTACATTGGTCATAGTGACTCTATAGTTACACTGGTGGGACATGAAAACAGTTCCTGTGTTGGGTAGGATTCAGCAGAAGCAGATACATTCCTGTGTCCAGCCCATGAGCATCACTCGTGTATGCATCTGCTGTTCCAGTAAGAAGCAAGACTTCATTTTTTGCGTGTATCCCAAAACACGTGACTCCTTTGTAAAAAGCATATAAAAATCTAAGTTTCCAACAAAAAATTAACAACAAAACTAAGCAGTAAGCCAGCTCCAGTCTGCTCCTGATAAAAAATACAGGAGTTGATCTACAAATACAACATTGCCAGGTTTCTCCTTTGAGAGCAAAATACACCATTGAGTTCCTATTTTAGAGCTTTCCCCCATTTCCTCTGTTCTTTTTCTAGGTAATTGCCGTCTGTAGCATACAGCAGTGTACTTTGCCTCCCAGTGGATTCTCCTTAGGCGAGACAAACTTTAACTATCTTATTTTTGAGTCACATACACCGTGTGGTCTCACTCCCTGCTGTAAAATGTCTCCTAGCTCAGCTTTGCATGTCAATGTTTCCATGCTGTTCTCAGATGTCCTTGGGATCTGCTGCTGCCTTCTAAAGACAGTGTAAGAAAGGAAAACCAGGCCTTGCATGTGAAGTCTGTTTTGTTCTTTTTGTTTCTGCTGATGACACTCTTCTTTTATTCTTGAGATCTTGTGTGGGCACTTGATAAGTATGCGTGAAATATACCTGTTGTGATCCCATCAGACCTGCTCAGGTTTTGTTCCACACCAGTAACTGAATCCCTTACCCAGGGAGCTGCATGTGTCACTGTGACAGACCAGTTTTATACTGCTATAAACCCACGTGAATTATGCTAGAATAAACTAAGATAGTGTGTTAGTGAACCTGACCTTTGAGGTTTGGTGTCCTGAGGAAACAGCAACTGAACCCACATCAGTATCTCAGTAGTCATCACAATTTTCCATCCCTTTTTTCTTTGAAATTTTGAAAAATGAAGCCTATAGAAGAAACAAACAAACTGACTGCTTTGGTATTAGAGTCATCAATCATGGTCGGGCATTATTGCCAAAGGAGAACTGGGCTGGAAAAATATGCTTGTCACTATTCAATCATTACATCCATTAGATACTGGTTGGCACTGATACATATTAAATAAAGGAGTATGAGTTGTAGCTGCTCCAGTTTTCTCTGTGTGGAACACCCAATACAGTGATAACAGGTTGAAAATGCTCTCAGCAGCTCATTTATTTATGTGTATGTGGAAAGGGGGATTGGCAGCTGGACAGACTTTAACACTGTAAAGAAGAAATTTGGTCGTGTGCCAGGAGATCTATAGTCACAATCAACAACTTTTAAAGGATTCAGCTCAGGAAGAGTGAAGGAGTGGAGGTAGGGCCCGCTGAAGCATTTGCAAAGTGACACGAGCAGTATTTTTTTTCTATTAGAGCAAGAAACAACGATGAATCCTGTTGCCTGGAAGTCAATTGGAGGCTTAGGAACTTGTAGAAGGATGTTAATAGCTATTGATAAAGCTTGATAGGAATTATAGCTGCAGATTTGAGCTTGAAGGGAAGAGTGTCACAGGTGTGGTGGGAGCCAGGATTGGATTGGTATAAGCAAGAAAAAAAATCAAGTTAATGGGCTCAGATCTCTCTTGCTTTGAAACTTATGCAGCAGTGGGAGCAAACACTGTCAGCACTTGCTGTTATATGATGGTAAAGAACAGCATGCAGGGGCCAGCGGTGACAGGAGGAAGTCTTCAAGGGAAATTGCATGCAGCTAGGGTGTGACTTGATTTCCCATCAGCAGAGCAGGTTTTATAATACGGTGGCTGCTCCAAGCAAATGTTTTTCTGGCATCTGCATTGTAGCTATTTTAGAAATAGAAATACAAACATAGGAGTCTGCAATTGCCAACAGAATTGCCTCCCTTCCAGGGAACATAGCTCTCACTTTGGATAGATATAGCAAAGGTGACCTGCCTCCTTCTCAGCATGATGCAAGTCTTAAGAAGTACAGCAGTGCCTTCCAAAAGCTTTCCATGGCTTTGCGCTCCCATCTCCCTTACAGGCCACAGGTCTCTCACTGTGTTGTGTCTCAGACCTGCCAGGGGCTGAAGAAATCAAAGTGGTGATGGGATCCTGCACAACAAAACCAGAGTGTCCCCGGGCAGAGCCAGGCACTATACATCTTAAAGTGAAGCTTTTCTATTGACAGCAGCAATGTCTCCATCTCTCAGCATGACATGCCAGAGGATCACTAGGCAATTCTCTCATTACCTGGGTCTCTCTTTCACTGTGCGGAGCTCTTCAGTGCTCAGGATCGCAGTCTGATTTCAGCAGATTCTCCATCTAGATTGGCACAGTTGCATTCTAACCAATAATGCATTGAGTGTCAGTTGTGCCATGAATTTACCGTGCAGCAGTTCTGCACGCCACGCTTTGTCACTGCAAACTTTGATTTATCCGTGAATGCTGTGTTCTATAGCTCAGCAATGTCTGTGCTTCTTCCATGCTCACTTTGTTGCTGGACCTTAGCATAGCTCTTTCTTAACTAGTTTTCATGGTTTATGGAACATTAACCTTAATTTTTCATAACCTAAAATGTACATATATCAGCTGATAACACTGTTATCTAGTAACATCATTGTCCCTCTGATGCTCCCACTGACCAGCAGGAGCATCGGGTCCTCCATTAATCATGCATCCTATATAAGATCAATGTAGCTCTTCACATAAAATCATGTTCTAACATTAAAAAAAAAAAATGGTTTCACAATGCACAGTTCTCTCTGTTTAAAATTGTTTATAGTATGGCTTTTATTTTTCTTCTCTCTGCTTTCTGTTCCATAGTGTTGAAGCTTTGCAAACACATACAGAACTGGTTTACTTTGTCAAAATGGAAGTTTGGAAATGCTTCTGAAGACATTCAGCCTTTCTGGGGACAATTTCATTCCCCACAAGTGTGTTTTGTCTGTGCTTCCTGATAGCTGGATGTCAGGGAGGCCTGTTCCTAAACTAGATAGTAGGACAGTATTTCCCCATTGCAAGTCTGTCAAAGTGATAGTGGATGTGTTACCTTCTATTGTTCAGCACCCTTGTGCCATTAGCAGTGATAGAGCCGCATGTGTTGTGAACATGACTGGATGGGGTCAAGGATGCTGTTACTTTGTTCTCATTTTTGCCCTGAAGACCCTCATAAAGCTAGGTATGATGGGGTCTTTGATCTCTGAAAAACATCTTGAGGTCTCAAGATGAAAATTTCTCTAGCACTCTTTACTGCTGTCTCCCTTATTTTCCCCATTTTTAGAAAGCTTTCATCATCTGAAAAGTAGATTTTGATATATTCTATGGTGGGTTGTCTTTGGCCAGCTGCCCATTCAGATCTTCTCTCACTCCCCCTCAGCAGGATGACACAGGGGAGAAAATAAAATTAAAAAGCATGTGGGTCAAGACAAAAGACAGTTACCAGTATGGATCAAACAAACTTAACTTGGAGAAAATTAATTTATTGCCACTTACAATAGGTTTGGAGAGTGGAAAACCAGTAAAAGAATATCTTCCCCCTACCCCTCCCTTTTCCTAGGCACTGCTTCACTTCTTTATTCCCAGTTCCTCTGCTTCCCTCCACCAACTCCCAACCTCTCTTTCCCCCTAGCAGCACAGGGAGATGGACTGGGGGCTGTGGTCAGTCCCTAACAGTTCCTTTCCACTGCCCTTTCCTCCTCTGTAGACTTCTTTGGCACTTGTGTGATGAATTAGGGTTGGAGATTTGTCCTCTGAATGCACTAATCCTGGCAGCTGCCTAAAGGCACCCTGGTGCTAGTATGGGGAAGTGATGGGGTCCGTGGAGGTGGTGAAGGAGCAAGAGCCTTCTCCCAGAGCTGCTGCACAGACATCACTGCTGTGGCTGCAGTGGGGAGACTGAGGATGTGGCTCGTGAGTGCCCATGACGTGGTTAACCAGTGCCAAGAGAAGCTCCTGTCTGTTTATTCCTTTCTGTGACAGACCCTGAAATGACCCTGGAGAATCAGCACCCAGGTGCTCTGGAAGTGATGGAAGTGCTCAAATGGGTGGTGGTTGCCAGCTTTCGGGGAGGAGGCTTTGGATCAGGCTGTTTAACAACAGCTAAGGGATCTTTGGATTCTGCAGAAACAACTTCCATCTGCACTGGGCACCAGGCACTGTTTGGAAGTGACAGCTGGAAAAAAGTGCAGAGTCCAAGTGCGTAAACTACTTGGGCCCCTGGGAACCCCTTTCATATTTACTTCCAGTTCTGTTTCAGGATGTACAGCACAGATTTCTTATGTTGTCCTCAGGATCATAGAGAGAGTCTGTACACTCTAATTCAAGACAGTCCAGGCTGATTTGTCAAAGTCTCTTCCCTGCAGCGCTGGGACGTGTGCGGTCGGTTGTTATTCTCAAGCTGTCAGATGCTGCAGCCTCCCAACGCTGCCTGCGCAAAGTGTTGGAAATGACAGGCACGGGGTCTTGAGCTGTCAATACTGCTCAGCATCCTATGGCAGTTCTTTGACGTGCTTGAGTCGTGGCTGTACTTGAGGTAAACCCCATTCTGCCCGCGGTGGGGATTGTGATCCATTAAGCTTGAGTGACTTGGATCATCAGCCAGGTGTCAACTGAGTGAAGGGATTCAGGTAAACACTGGGTTTGCACAAGGGCTTTGGTCTCTCCTGTGTACAAAGGAATTCTTCCCCTGCACAAAGCGAGGGAGAAGGAGCATTTACAAGAAATACAGGACATGTGTCCTCACAGACTTGGTAAAATGTCTACTTACTCCTATCCAAGCTGAGGTTGGACCAAATGTTGACCCACAGAGACATCCTGATGATTTCTTTACTGTTGGGAAAAGCTCTTGTGCCAAAATACAGTTGTATGAGCATGATTCCTGAGGTGTGCTGCTGGTGGCTAAAGGAATAATGCTTCTCTTAAAGTTAGTTACAAATGCCAGTACACAGAGCTGAGGCTACCTAATACCTCTGTTAGGACTTTCTCCAAATGTGAATTATCTTCAGTGAACGATGCCTCAGGCTGGCATGGTTAGAAAAATTCAGGCCAAGCAGCAATTTCAAAGATATGATCTATAGAATAGTCTTTAAGGGCAGGGACTATGGGGGTTTTTCTTTGAAATAAATAAATAAATGCAGGCATCTGGTCTGAGTGGCATTTGAAGGCAGGCTTGTACACTGCCTCCTCCTTCTTTCTCTTTTTTTTTTTTTTTTTTTTTTTTTTTTTGAGATATATGAGCAAGTTTTGACTCTCAGGAAAAATGGTTTCTTCTGGTAACTTTTATGACCTCCTGGTTTCTGGACCAGAGCAACTGCGCATGGGAGGAGAGAGCTGCTGCTCTGTGTCTAGGCTTTAACTGGTGCTACTCTCCCAGGAGGATGCAGAGCAAGTGGGTGCTGGTTGTCCAAGCGTGGCTGTCACGCTTCAAGGATTGATCTGCAATTTGGCCATCTCTTTGTAGAGATTTATAGTTAATTAAGAATTAGCTTTATAATCTAATCTTACCTTTTATTATAATTCAGGCTAATGAGCTTTACTTCATCTTTCATGTGCTGAGGCCAGGACTTTGAAAATGGGTTCCAGCTTTGACTGAAAGATGCAGCTGAATTCACCACATCCCTCTCAATTATGCTCATGAATAATTTGCTTATGATATTTGAGAATGCTTGCGGGGTATAAGAAATTCGTCTGGGTCTGGCTTCCCTGAAGAATATTCTCCTTTTCCTGAAATACATCAGCTCACACTGGATGTGTACTGTCGGTCTCCTTGTTGTTATATCCCTGCTGGAACATTTCCGGTGGCGAAGCAGAAGCAGAAATGTGCTACAAAACTGCATATCTTGAATTGCGTGCTGATGAAATGGACATTTTAGTGAACTGCCCAAAGTCTGGAAATGATTCATGCTGACGATTTGGGAAATACTTTCAAATAATGAATAAATTTGCAGGAATCTGAGATGTCTCATGAAAGATTAATGATAGTAGAGAAGACCTTATTTTTTTCCCTCCCCTTAAGTTTTCAGGTCTCTGGTTTGTAATTCTCATGCTTTTGAAGTGACTGCATCAATGCTGATTCATTCCAGACAAGAATTAGGCTCAGAATAATTTCAGGGACTACATTCTACTTAAGGGTATGGAATGCGAGGCAAACTATCCTTTTTTCTCCAGGAAAATGTTATTTAACTTCTGATTTCCAATTTTTGCTTCTGTTTTAATTTACCGCCACATTTTCTTTATAGTAGTTAATTAAGGCTGTGGTATTACTAGAAGTTATTTCCTTCTCATAATTAGAATATGATGATCATTTTATTAGCCTGTTTTATTATGGTCAGTATTCATTTCAATGCTTACTCATAGCTCTTCCTATGTGCTTATAAATTTGCCACTTGTTTAGAAACACTTGCCTTGGCATTGGCATTTGTTTTCCCCCAGTGTACAACACAATCACCTTTGCTCTGGGCTATATTTGGCTTATCAATAGAGAAATCTGATTTTTTAGGACAATAACCCTCCTAGCTAAAAATAACCAGAAATTATATCTCCTTAATACTGGCATCTGTGGAAAATGTAGCTGTGGATACGTGATGCTGTGTGTCATACAAAATACTTGATGGTCCTGTTGCACGGTTTGAGATAGGCTGGGGGAAACAGGATCTGTAGAGAGATGTTTTGTAAAGTATTTCTAAAGGAATCACAGCCAGAAGGGTCTGATGGTCCCTGGAGAGAAGGGCAGTCCTAAGTAAGCTGTAGGAAGGCGGTAACTAGAGCTGAGAGCTGAGCTGTGGTGCCAGGGTCTTGGAATCCAGTAGAAAAATCTAAAGCATTAAGAGTCAGCTGAACGTGCCCTGACAGACTCAGGTGCCAGGGCAGGGGCTCAGGGTGGCAACACTCAGGGGTAAGTACTGGGTGAATCTGACTGTTGATGAAGATGATGCTGGGGGTGAATCTTGCTGGCATTTGGAATCTGAGCTGCCTGTGACTGCACAGTCAGTAGAGGGCCTTGTTGATCGAATGGTGGGATTTCTAAGTCAGAGTGAAGTTCTCCTTGGCACAGTTTATTTCATTATCCATAATGACAGGCTGGGCTGCTGTGCATTTCCAGCTATTCTTTTTTTTTTACCCTGAGCCATGTCTGAAAGGATTGGTGCAGTTTGGCTGGTAACTGTGGAGCAGAAAGAAAATGGTTTCTTAAAAATAGCTGAGCCTACACGAGGGAGCTCATTATTTTTCCTGTACTGAAAGATACTTCATTCACCAAGACAGGCTTCCATCAAAAAAACCATCAATGCAGACTGCCATCGTCTGTCAGAATACGTTGTGCTCTTCTCCATAATTAAAATACAGTATGGCCTATATATCGTTACCTTCTTGGCAGCGTGTTCCCTGCTGCTTGGCTTATGCAGTCTTGCTCAATACAGGGCCAAATGCTAAGAGCGAATTCTCAATGAGCTGCCCTGACATTGATAAGCAAGGGGATTATAATTCCTCACTAAAGGTAAAAGTGTCTTTGAGCTGTTACAGGGGAACCACAAATATATCAGTTCTTGCATCATAAACCACTCATTCCCACTTTACATGGCATTGCAGAGGGTAAACTTAAATGCATGTAACTTATCATTACTTGTGTTTCTGTGCTGTTTGAGGCAACGTAGTTTACTTGCCGTTCGATTTCCTTGGCTTTACTAGTCACCAAGGGATGTGGCATTCTGTGAAACCAGATGGAATGTGTGTGAACTGCTGGACTAACCTCCTAAGCAGATTTAATGGATGACAAATATTGAGCAGGAGTGAAAAATGCTGCTCCATTGTGGTAGACAAAACCTTAACAGATCTTATACTCATCTGTGATCTCCTAGCTTCTGTTATCTGACTATGCAATTTAGCTTTTAACATCCCAGAGATGAAATTGTCCTC
The DNA here is from genome assembly GCA_024611175.1 of Megaceryle torquata. Taxonomy (NCBI): domain Eukaryota; kingdom Metazoa; phylum Chordata; class Aves; order Coraciiformes; family Cerylidae; genus Megaceryle; species Megaceryle torquata. The sequence goes on from JANIJG010011417.1 coordinate 73,895, forward strand.
AGTACAAATGAGAGGATGCCCATTACATTAAAATACTCAGCATGGTGTGGATCGTTTCTGCCACATTTATTTCTCTAGCGATCAGAAAGTCAGTGCCAAAAGAGAAAATGTTCCCATTCCACTCTTTTTTTTTTTTTTTTAGAGTAGAATTAATGTTTGTTCCTTTTATAAGCAGATAATGGAGCTAATAAGGATAGAAATCAAGTTTTTCTAGAAACAGCTAACTGGGTTGAATATAATTTATTTGCTGTATAACAGGAGTACATTTTCTTCACATACATGTATCCTGAAAATTGTTATTGCTGCAAAGTTCTTACAATTAAACTTTGAAATTAAACATTTTTAAATGACATATAGCTGTAGAAAGGACTAACTGGATGTGCACTGAGAATAAGCTTAAAGCATCAGTAGACTCTTCTAAAATGTTTGTTAAAGCACAAAGAGAGAAAGGAAAGAATAGAAAATGATGAAGCATATGGTTTATATTTTGGAAACATGAAGCTCACAGAATTAATCTCTAAGTGCAGTAGAATTGGAGGGTAACACTAGCAAAAGTAAGTTCTGCTGTTCAAAGTGGGAAAATTGTTCCTGATAATGAATGGAGTAATGACAGTGGTGAAGTTCACCCTGTGTTGACTATCTGGCATGTTCATTAGCTGGTCTCTGCAACTGCCATTCAGATCTGATTAACTGTCCCTTTTTCAGCATCATTTTTTGATCCCATTGTGCTTACATGCACTGCTGCTATGTTTACATTTCTAAAATACTATATTGTTGGTGCAAGAGCTGTATGTTGTGTACTTATCTGCTCAGCTCCCTTTTCTGACACTCAAGAGTGGCAAGAATTTAATAGGAAATCAGGGCATATGTTTTTTTCCACTAAAGTGTTCCCCAGAGAGTCTTTTCTAAAATGGGAATCTACCATCCAGCTCTCATTTTTCAACTACCCGTGTAGCTGCACTTATCTTTTGTAAGATGCAGATTTCCTCCAGGGTAGCACTCCCTGTTTTCATCTGGGTAAACGGCCCAGATGTCTGTCCCAGAGATTTGCACTGGAACAGCTATATCAAGATTTGGCCATTAATGAAACTAGTCCTGAGAGCAGATGATCCCTCATTTCTACCAGCGAATCTGTAAGATCCTGTTGGCAGGGGCTCAGTCAGTGATGTATCCAGCCAGGTCTGCCTTGCAGACTGTACCACTGAGGGCATCTGGTAAGAAAAGAGATGCAAGGACGTCATCGTGTTGTGAGCCTTGGGAAAGACTGTTTGCATCTGTTTCAGAAATAGGCTTCCAAATGCCTCCTTTCTTAAAATGGTAATCTGTGTCTCATACTCCATGGGCCCTCTGCAAAACACTGATTACTGTAGGCATGCATGAGCCCCAGGTTGATGAGATGTGATCCCAGGAACACAGGGGGAGGTATGTCTGGCTGTGATAGCAAATGACAAGAGTTTGACAGAAAGAGCTGACTATCATTATCTTTTTTCTTTTTCTTTTTTTTTTTTTCTCTCCCTTTCATGCCAGTGAGATTGTCCTCCATACCTTTGGAGGGTATGGAGCTTGAAATGAGACCTTTTTCTCCCAGAGCTCCCTTTTCAGATGCAAGTGGAAAAAGCCACACTTTTATTTATTTATTTTTATTATTTTATTTTATTTTAGCAGAGAAAAGGAAAATATGTTATTTTTCTTTGCACATAGGTTGGGCTGCTTTCCTTGCACCTTCCCCTCACTCTGAGTTATTACAGAAAGTGGTATCTTGTAGTGTGAATAATGCTGTGCTCCTGCCAACCGCCTCAGAACACATTGGCTATAGATCTCATAAATGTCAGAGGTATATAAGGAAGGTAATTGTGGATAGTTCAAATCTGAAAAACAAAGGGTCTGAAGTGCAAAATTTGGCTGAGCTGCTGTTGATCCTGAACTTTTATAGACTTCTGAGATATGACTGTTCTTGAAAAGCAAATTGCAATTACAGTTTAGCACTGATTTATCGTAAAGCAGCTTAACGAGGAAGTTTCACCAAATGCTTTGTGGGCTGTTACTGAAATGCAGCATTAAATCTTCCAGGGACTGTTAGCACCCCCCACACTGATGCAGGTCTCTTATCGGCAGTTACTCTCTTACCCAAGAGAAACTGTAGGCAGAAAGCACTTGGAAGTTCTGAAGAAATGGTAGGACTGTACTGAGCAAACACTAGATACTCCTCCTACTTCTCCTGAGAGAAGAAGCTCGCCCAGTTAGACGATTAAATATTTCTACTTTTCTCTGTGTTTATAAACTAATGATTGCAGCTTGTCACTTGAGGTCTGGGAAGGGGCATAGTGAATATCTTGGCTATCTTGGGCAATACATGCTGTTCTTCTCTATTATGATCATCCAAACCCTCTCATTGTGTAAGTGCTTCAGTACATTTCTGATCCTTCTCTGGAGGAAAGTCCAGAGAAGCCCCTCTAGAGTCCCCTAATCCTTTAATGAAAAGAAAATCTCAGCTTTTGTTTGTTTTCTTTCCTTATCCTGTCTCTAATGTTGTCTCAGCACCTGACTCCTACTTAGCCAGTTTTAACTTCTTGCTCAAGGCATCAGTGATTTTCTGGTTTGCATTTATCATCTTCCAGGCTGCAGTTCTCCCTTCTTCTACAGCTGTAACTTTACCAAGCCTCTGATTACCTGTAGCCAGTAACCTGCTGCTGAAGTTCTTTCTCAGACTCTAAATCGGTGCTGCTTTTCTCATTTTCCCCCTACGATCAACCACAGGCATTTAAACAGCAGAGACATGACCTTTTTCCTGTCCTGTCAGGATGTGTGAGGGGGATTTAGTTGGCAATGGGATCCTGTTACTTTGTACCATAGTCTCTAGGTAACTATTCAGTCCAAATGTAAACAGTGTTGATGTTAGCAAGTGCTGCTCTCTCCTCTCTTCACTGTGCCTGTGACGATACCTCCCCCACCATCTTTCAGGCTATACTTCCTCACACCTTGAAGTTGGTTGTTTTTTTGAACAGCCCATGTTCATAGCATAGTGAATGCAACTGGGGCTTCTACTTAGTGTTTCTGGAGCAGATATTAATGGCAGCAGCGTAATTGGGGTCTGGCCACAATGTGTTAGAGCGTAACAAGCAACTGCTCATCGTTTCACAGTAGGAATTTCTTCCAGTGTGATAGCTTTGGTAACTGTTAGAAATCATGCTCTGTTCCTAATTACAGTGTGACTCACGATAACTCTCCCATCCTCCAGATAACTCTGCAATTAACTTGTGTCACTGCTATAATTTGTTAAGTATGATTTAATAAGAAGAGACTAATTTTTGCAGCTCTGTTAAAGGTACATTTGGTTTTTCACTCAATAGACTCAGGAAAGACATACAATCTTTGTTTCATTTCAGGCTAAATGAAATGTAGAAACCTCATGAAATGTAATAGGTTCAGTTACTCTGTGAGGAATCCCTAATGTTTCATTTCATATCTTTGTGTTCTGTCAGGAAATGTACTTCACCAAAGGAAGCTGATAAAATGCCTTTGGGACTGCTCATTGCTTGGTGGCAGAAGCACCAGATTTTAAAGGAGTGGGTAGAAAACACCCCAACAAAGCATAACCACAGGGTTGTATTTTCAGGGTTAATTCTCCTCTTGGCCTCAGCAGTCTGCTTATTCTGGCATGCTGAGCTCATGAGCAGAAGAGGAGGAAGACTCTGAAAGCAGCTCCCACAACTGGAGTACTGTCTTTACTTCATATAAACCATCTATAGAGCCCCAAAACAACATTTCCAGTTTCTACAGCCCCACCACTGTTAGTAGTGGGCTGTATACGGCTATGCTAAGAGAGTCCACAGGGGCTTTGCTTGCGGGTTGAGTAAACCTTTAGACCACTCTACAGGTGACATCCAGGATATAAAGATGCTAAATCTTCTGTCTTTAGATTAAGCTCTCTTGTGAATTTACAGTGATGTTGTACTGACAGGAAATAGATGAGGAGGCTGATAGACACGCTCTTAGAATGAAATGCATGACCCCATCTCTCTAGGTCAATGTAGAAGCAGACTGGTAGAACTGTTGGAAGGAACTTGTTCTGTCCCAGCTCGTAAGGTACCTGCACTGTGCAAAAGTGCTGAGATTCCTTTAAATTAAATACCCATTGAAGTGGGCATCAGATTTTCATTGTTCTGTTCCCTGGATGAGAAGCAGCTGCAGTGTGCGCAGTGGGAGTAGATGAGGAAGGAGACAGAATCCCCTACAGATCAGCTACTCCCTTTTCACCACTTCCCATGACTGATCCTCAGGGATCTACCCACACTGCAAACAGGTGTCTGTCCATGTCTGTCCTCACAGAGGGGGAACAGGGCTGCTCTTAGCATTCATTTGTTCCTTCTAATAAATCTCTTTCCACTTGCCAGAATAGAGGTTTTACCTCTAGCGGTTTGTTCTTATTACAGAAAGCATATTGAAGAATTAGAAAAGGTGCAGGAGAGAGTAACTGGTAGTATAAAAGGTCTCAATGGTTTGGAGCCGTGTGGAGAGGTTGAGAAAATTAGGCTTATATTCATTAGAAGACAGGAGATTGAGAGGACATGATTGAAATGTAAAATGGGGAAAGTGGATGGAGCTGAAGCTGTGTGGGAGCAAGTCAGAAACAAAAGCATATGAGTGGAAACTAAGAAATGGAAGATAGAAAAAACAGTGCTTCAAGTTAAAAGGAGGTATGAGCAATAATTTTGGGTAAAAGAAGAATGAACTGGAAAACCTAAGGAAGTGGGGAGCTTAAAGGGGGAAGCGTTGGTAGGATGCCACCTTAGAGCCTCTAAACCTGCCTGATTTCAATGTATGTCTGGGTGTTTTGAGTATATCCCCATCTTAAGTGGAAGCCAGTGCTTGATATGGAAGTTACAGCCCCTATGTGACTGTATCTCCAACACTGGGGGAAGTGCTGGGCTTTACTTGTTTTAATAGCCCCAAACTGTAAGTAGGGGCTACCTTGCCCAGCTGGCCCCAGCAGTAGCAGGCATATAAGGGCTTGCCATGTCAGCACACCTGGAAGGTGAGGAACCAGTGCAACCATACATCCATAGGGCACAGCAAAGACAAGATAGCTCCAGAACCACCAATGATGGAGCAAAATTTTGGTTGAGAATTACTGCAAAAGGACTATGCCATTGTAGTGTGCTCAGACTAATGACAGTTGGCATAAATCAACCACTCTCATTAAAACAGACCTATGACAAAAGCCTCCCATAATATTGGTGAGACTTTATTCTTCTAGATATTGGGCCTGTCCTTATGATCTTAAAAGTTGTATGGCAGTTGGGTTCTAGGCTGTGAGTCCTTCTGAACTGTATCTCATGTGAATACATAAATGTGCCCGTGTCTTGTTGGGAGGCCAGTTCTCTGTCCTCTTATGTTGTGTGTTTGACTGTAGGATATGAGTAAACCCAGTACTGTGCTCACAGTGTTTCTGGGTTTGTTCCATCTGTGCTCAGTAAACCCTTCTCATTAATCAAAACTAAATGGCTGCCTTTCACAGATGCTACTCAACTCTCAGTGAGAAACTGCCGGAAACTAAATGAACCTTTTTCTCACCTGTACACAAGTTATTTTAGAACCCCCAGGTGATCTTGCAGCTCATGAGATCTAAATTACAACCAGACCAAAACCCAAGCACTCAGATTTTTGCCTATCACGTTAAATTTTGTCCCAGTTGTAGTGGAGTTCAAAGATGTGTATTTCCAGGGGCTGGCATTCCCTGGTGCCAGGAGCTGGCACTAGAAGGAAGATAGAGACACAGCTGCTGAGCATGTGCTGCCTGCAGATGCAGGAAAGAAGGAAAATGTAAAGCCTGGAAGGATGCTCTGGACTGTCCTTTGCAGAAATGCTTCAGAGGGAGGCTACAAAGAATTCAGTTTATATGTCAGATTTCCCAGCCTCTCTGCTATTTTCAACAAAGGCTGGGGACACAACTTCCATGCGGCCAAGAGTATTTACACAGCTGACAACTTTCATTTGGAAGCTACAGATGGATAGTTAAGTCTATGAGCAAAATGCCCTAGTGAGGTGAAAGACTGCTCTAAAGACACGTAGACTGACAGTCCTTCTCCTTGAGGAAGTCACGTTGTCATGATGCACGCTAATCATTTTGAAAGTGGCCATGCAACAGGGAGGAGCTAACTATAGGCAATTCTGCAGTTAATGTTGGGGAAGCGGACGCAGTGTGGCCTGATCTTTAAAAGTCAACCTCTTTTGCCTATCCCCTTTATTATCTGTGTGAGGTTCTGCTGCAACTCCACCCATTACTCCAGAAGGGGAGGCTGGAACTGTCATCCTTAACTGCAGTTTGTTCTGCAGAGCTGCCATAAAACTAGCTTGTGTGATTATAGAAGGTTGCTGCAAGGGAATCATGAGGTGCCCTCCAGCTACCTGCAGCTCTTAGTACTTGCCCAGGCTGATTCCCATGAGCACTAATCACTCCTGGCTTCAAGAGCGGCCCCTTGGAGATAAGGGCAATCAGTGTAAATTGAAGTGGTCCCTGGCACAAATCACAGCATCCAGCCCAGTGCCTGAACACTATAGGCCTGGTGTGTGCCACTGTAGCTGAGATACCCTTGTATCCTGTTGCCCCTCATTTCCATCTGGATCAAAATCTCTAGGGGGATTCCTTATATAGCAAATGCAAGAAAACAGAGTCCTTTTTGTGCCCCTTTGGGTCATATTTGTTTTTGCACTTTGTGCTCGCTCAGATTAATATCCTGTTAGCTCAGGTCTTCTTGCTGCCAGCCTTATCAAGTTATTAAATGTAATGCTGTGTTGCTACTGGTTCTCAGCTGAATATGAAAGAGCGGCGTACGGAAGAGGTTGAGACTCATGGTGCTATCCTGTATTCCCCCAGCATCCTTCCTTGGCTTGTGCTGGCTTCCTGCAGTGTTGAATTGCTGTTCTTCGGAGCGAGACTCCACGCTCTCCCCAGGAGGGAGGTGTTCAGACACATAATTGCCCGTGTGGGTGAGCCTGGGGGAAAGGTTGTATCTTCTCTTCCTAGCATCTGCCCAGTGCATAAGCTGGATAAATAAATAAGCCTGCAGCCTCTCATAATAAAATATGCTTGTTGCTTCAGCTCTTCTGCTGAGCTACAACTGTGGAAGTCAGCATAGCCTCTGCATCTTCTGTATGAAATCCATGCAATGGAGGTTTGTGACACAGAGCTGTATTTTACATAGGTGAAGCTCCTACTGTAAATTGTACCACATTAACTGCTGAGCTCTTTGCTTCTAGGGTCTGTTTAACATTTGGCAGCATTGAAAGAAATAGCAACTGGAGATGAGAATGGGAGCCCTGTATTTTCAGATCAGCTAAAAGAACTGTGCTGTGTTTTCCACTGCCTCAATTCTTAACACCAGTATAGTTGCAACTACAAATTTGAGAATGTCTGAAAGTGGTGATGTGATCAAACACCTTTAATTACTGGAAGGGCCTTTACCGTTCTCTGAACGTTATCTTTTATCAGAGAGAAAGCAAGTAATTTTATATCATCCTGTACTGCTTTTATTCTGTTGATTTCATGCCCATTAGTGTCCAGCTTCTTTATATCTAATGAAACTTACACTCAAAATTGATCATCTTATCTACATGCTGTCATTAGTATCAGTGCAAATCAGAGTAAAGACAGTGATCCCTGGCAGTATTGACTGGTTTTATTGTCCATCTCCATTCTGAGTTTACTGGTGTAGGAGACAAAGGGGATTGTAGCAGTGATTCTCAGTGTCCTTTGTGTAACCTTGGTCACATCTCTTAATCTGTCTGTGCCTCGCTAACAAATGATGTCACTGTGGTGTGTTTCTGTTATGCTTTTGGAGGCTGAGTCACATAGCACAGTTGGAACTCTCTCTGTTGTGCTGTATAGACTCTTTGTCACGGGTATCAGTAATAAATAGTGCTAGGATGGTAGGAGAGTATTAAATTTTCTTCTGTGTGGCCAAATGTGCATACAGACCTGAGTGCAAAGCAAGTGGGAAAGTGCTGCACTTTGTCCCCCGTTGGAATGGGTCTATTGTTTCTTGGCATTAATGTTCTCTAGCTCTGTCCCTGTTCATTTAGTTTCAAGAGTTAAACGTTAGCTGTTAATTACTTTGCACATATGCTGAGTTTTCACTGCAATGGGGGCGCTGCTTGGCTCAGCACAGCTCTGTGCTGCTGCTGAGGGGAGCTCATTTCCTCTGGCAGTGTGTCAGCAGCACACTTTTCCAGTTGACCTGTGGGCTCGCAGTGTCCTCTTTGACATCACTGGATCTTACAGGACCGCAGCCTGTCTTGTCAGTGCACCAAGCAGTCTCTGAAGTTCTTTCTAGAAAGGGAAACACAATGCACAGCCATTTTCCTACCACATCAGAAAAGATCATCCCATGCTAGCAAAAGCTTTCACAGGCCAGCAGGCAGGAAAAATATTCACATCTCCTCAGGCAGAAAGCCATCAGTTCGTGCTGGTGCTAATTAGCAAAATTCTGATTAAGTCATTGGAGCCATGCCAGTTTGCACCAGATGAGGGGCTGGTCCATGTGGAGTTGGTTGTTATGGCATGATACAATGTGGGCAGAGAGCGCCCTGGGGATGTGGTAGCTCGATGCTGAAAGCAGAGCCCAGAGTAGCAGCAGTGCGGTCCCAGTCTAGCCTGGGTTTCTTTTCCGGTACTTTATTTACGTATATTACTATATGTCTCTAGATAGATTTAAAATAAGATAGAGATATATTTTTCCATGTGTAGACAATATCTGCATGTACCTGCCTTTCCCCTGTATAATGAGGGGTTGCTGAAACCTGCAAGAGACAGCAGCATGTGGTTAAGCCATCAGCTGCACCCACACAGGCTGCCTTCCTTGGGGAGAAGAGGTATGTAGGGGCACTGCATCTCGGCCTAGGGAACTAGTTAGGAAGTAGCCTTATTCCTTCTTCAGCTTACCAAACTTTGCCTTTATAGGAAAATCAATTCAGCATAGCCAAAACATAGTCGTTAAGTTTTTTGAAAATTATGGAACTCTTTCCAGCTCTGGTCATAAATGTATATTCTTAATATAGTATCTTAACATTTCAAATTATCCATCACTTTACTCTTCCAGTTACCCCCATACCCACACAGATATGTAATTCTACTTTAGTGTCTGAAAATGTTTCTAGGTTTAATGAATGAATCATCATCTGTAGAAAGACACAAGTTTACAGTTGTTTAAGTTTCTTGCATGAAATTTATATATATCTGCATTTTTCTTTCTTGCTCATTACTGGTATCTACATTCAAGTACAGTAAGCTTAGAGGGAAAAAATCATGGGACAATATTTTTTGTCTTTGCAAGTTTGTTACAGGGGTGTACAGTTCAGCAATATTATTTTTTTTAAAGAAAGGTAAACATGATATTCTTCCTCTACATCTAGCTAGGCCCACACAGTTATACACTTGATGCTTATTCAGTGTAAACACGCAACACTTTAGAGGTTTGAGCTTATTAAATAAATGGAGACTAATGAGACAACAACTCTGTTGTTCTAACATACTGGAGAAATCTGTCTTCAAAGCAGATGCGCCTTATAGCGAACAAGCTTGGGAAAACCAAATAATTATTCTGCTGATGGTAGAAAATCTTCCTCATCACATACTATTCAACAGCAAAGTACCGTTCTTACTAAATACTTGCCTACCAGGACCTCCAATTTTAATGTCAAGCTAGGCTGAGTTGGGAGGCAATATTCTTCAAGCTATGGACTAAAAAATTCTCATGTAGCTGAAGTTTCAACGCATTGGCCTTTCCCAAATAAGCAGTGTATGTTCTCTTTCTGGGGTTGGATGCACAAGTGATGAGACTGGCTTTTCAAGCAGGGGCAATCTTTGAAGCATCACAAATTCTGGTCATCGTGATATCCTCAGTCTCACACTGACTAGCTGTACAGGGTAGAGCAGCCTAATCTGCATGCATAAGAATCCCTTTCCTTGTCATTTAAACAGTGAAGCCTCTGGGAGGAAATGCAGAAGCTGTTTTAAGGCTCTGTAGCAATGCTGTGTGGTACTTGGCTGCACAAAAAAAAATAATAAAAATAAGTACATTGAAAAGATGGACTGTCAGAAGAGAACAAAAGCCTGATCACACGGAGTGATGGACAAACTATGATAGTATGTCACCACATCTCTGGAGATTGCTCTGGTTTTCCTTCTCAAGAAAATAAGTGGTTTAGCTTCATTTGCAATCTTTTGCAATTTTTAACAAAGACAAGAGGTGTCATTCAGTGTTGTATTGTCATGCTGTAAGAATGTTGAAGGCTTTAGCATGATGCAGACTGAAGTTGTGTTTTGGATTGTTTTTCCTGCTTTTTGTGATGGATCCCAACCAATTATTTGATCCACTGAACACAGTGAAGGTCCAGCAGGTGTATAAACTCTCCTGAGTGTTCATGAGCAGTTTAAAAGCAGCTGCTGAAGTGAGGGGGCAGGAAATAATAAGATCTACACTACCCTTGTAGACATTTTAGAGTGCTTGCTGCCAGCAAGCACTGGAAAAAAAAGCTCTGGAAAAAATAGATTCAGAGTCTGGAAGCACTATTTATGTAGGGTTATGGGACTATCGGCTTAGGGTTGCGAGGCTAAAAGACATGACAGGCCAGAGAGATGTAATGGAAAGTGCTCTGGGAATGGATTCAGCAACTGAAGAGCCCTTGGATGCAATGAAGCTAAAGGTGGAGAGAAACAAGTCAGTGACCCTTGCAGGAATTGCCTTTCTAAATCATCTGTGAAATCATCAAAATGACATTTCCCACCTCATAGGCAGCCAGTGCTTGAGAATTATGGAAAGCTTTAGATACAGATTCCTTTTCTGGTTAGTTCAGGTGGGAGGGTGGCTGACTGAAACTTGTGCTGTCTGTAACATTCAAAGACAGGTCTGCCTGTGTCATATAAAATGAAATCAAAGGCCTGGGTTTCAGGTAAGCACTTCAGTGGAGCAGTGCTCCGTTGTAGCCAATGATACCATCTCACTTCTTGTGTTAATGAATGGTTCTCTTCACCAGCCATCATGTGCTTGCTCAAAAATATATAGTTCAGCTTCTGAGTCTTAGAGCTGCATTTGTTCTCTGTGGTGTGTTGCCTAGGGAAGGGAAAAATCTTAGCAGTTTAGAGGATGATAGGAAATCAACCTCACAGATGTAAATGTGAAGCATCACAAGGAATATGTATGGTTACCACTCTGCAGCCAAAGGGCATCCCTCATCCCAATGCCTTCGGAATGAGGCACCTTAGTTCAGTTTTTGCTGCATCAATTTGACAATGCAACTGAACTTCTATGTTGGGGTTTTTGTTTTGGTTTGGTTTTAACCTCCTTTTTTTTTTTTTTCTTTTTTTCTCCCTTGGCATGAAACATTTTTCTACAACCCTTTGTTTTTCAATAATGAGTTGGAGTTTTTCTAGGAGGAGATACATTTCTTTTTTGTGCTGCTCTCTGTGATGAGTGTGGTGGGAGTGTTTGTCTCCCCCAGCTGCCTTTGCTGTGGCCAGCTGCAGAACAATTGGTGAGATACCATCTGGCTTTCCCTAATTCTCACCAGCTGTAGGTATAATCAGCAGGATGATTGCAAAGTCCCTTTTCCTTCCATACTCTGGAAAACAAATGCAGTGATGCATGGACATTTAATAGGAGATTGAAAACATGCTTTGGTTTTCAGAGGGGTACAAGACCTGCATTAAATTATACTTGTACAAGTTTAAAAGCATCTGGATTAATGTGCCCTCTGGTGAAAGAACTGATGTTCAACTGCAGCAGCTTCATCTGGGGTTGGCATTTCTCAGTGCAGCTGTGTATAGGAGAGACACGAGCACAATGAGGTTTCTTGTTTTTGCCTTCTCGTGCTCACAAGGCACAAAAAGCTTCTTTTCTATGAGTTTTGCCTGTTTAGATGCATTTAGACTTTAATCTCTTAAATCAGGGAAAGTTTTGAGCCGGTGAGGATTTAGTGTTACCTGGTGTAGAAGTCAGCGAGATAAAGTTTAACTTTTGGTTATCTTGACTCACTGAGTGTATCAGGATTAAGCCCCACTTGTGCTAATTTGCAGCTCTGCTCTTTCCACCAGGCTTGCCACATTAGGTGTGATATTTCAGACATGCTGAGCACCTGTAGCTCTCATTGCCTTCAGCTGCTAAATCATTCAGTGAACCACATCTTCCAGAACAGCCAGAGTGGGAGGGCTTCCTTCACTGCTTTTTACCTTGGTGCTTACCTGGATTTTTCCTGATCTGAATGTGATGTACTTTTTCAAAACTACCCAGGATCTTCTGTTCCTGCTGTTTCAAAACATCAGGTAGGGTACTGCATTCCTGGTGGCTGGAGGTCCTGCTGTATGGGGACTGAAGGGTTGTCTTGGACTGGTGAAATACTGGGTGACTGAACTGTGCTGAAATTGCTTAAAGCCATCCCTGCTGTAAACCTCTGTAGTGTAGATTTGTGTAATGTTCTAGTTGCTTGCATTTGAATTATTTAAGCAGTCAAAGTACAAATAGCTAACGAAGCACCTTAAAAATAGATTGTAGGGCTAAGGATTATGACAGTCCTGCATAGAGATGAAGAGAAGTAACATTATGGAAGGAGGATTATTTAAAGGTAGGTAGCATTTGCAGTCTGTTATACATTTCACAGTTGAGTTTACTTTTGAGTTACATCAATCAGTATTCATATTCATTCACATCTACTAAAAATCCTTGCTTTGGCAAAAATAAAATTGGATGCTTCTCTCACATGTGGCTGAAATTAGTATTGTCCAGAGAGCAATTTGAGAATGGTCCAGAGGGGATAGGTATTTCCACTTTTGCTTCATTGTTTTAGTAGAGGCTCTGGGTGATGCAAGAGGCCATGCATGCAGTATCCCATGATTGTCTCTTCTTTACTGGAGTTTCAAACGTTTAAGGGGGTGAAAATGGAGACTGAGAAGCTAAATGTTCATTTAGAATCTGTGAGAGGGAAAGGATTTTGTGTGAAGCATTAGCAGTGCTCTGGTGATACTCGTGCATTGCTGGTGCCTGAGCAGCTGAGAATCTGTGCTTTGCTGTGACCCCTGAACAACCTGGAGGACACATTTGGCCCTGGCAAGGCCAGGTCAAGTATCATATTTGTCCTTGGAACTCTATCAGTGTAAAGAAAGAAACTTGCATGTCCCTGAAGAAATTATAACTGAGCTAAACAGGAGAATACAATTGTGATTTGAGTGCAGTGTGAGTTTGTGGGCAGGCTGGGTTTACTTCTGGCACTGGGACAATTGCAGATACCATGGTCTTTAAAATTTGTGGCAGGAGGAGTCCTTGCTTAAACCCAAGCTGCTCATAGGCTAGGGATGGGAAGATCTACAGCAAGCAACAGTTAAGGTATTGATTACTGTCATATGAAAAAAAAAAAACCCAACCTGTTTTTAGAATAATATACAGGGTTGGGGGAAGGGTAGATGTTTGAGTTTGGTAAGAGCAATGCTAGTTTAAAAAAAAACAAACAAAACCAACCCCCCCCCAAAAGCTGTTTAATATAAAGTGATCAATTCTGCTCATATCACAACTATTAATCTTGCTATTTGTTCAAAGCAAAATAAACCATCAAAAAAGCCAAACACAACACCAGAAAAAATCCTTCATTGTGCCTAACAGAAATAGCTGCATAAAAGCTATTCAGTGGAATTTGAATTTCTGATTAATTAGACTGCAGTGCTAATTAGTGCCAGTAGTCCTGAGACAAATCTGCTGATTAGTGAGCTGCATATCCAGTGGGGAAGCCCAGCATAACACCTGGTTTAGAGAGGCTTCTGGATGCAAGTGCAAGATTGGCTGTATTGTGGCAGTGCTGTTCATATTTCTAGTTCTGTGCCATGTCCAGCACCTGTTTGTATGCAAGTCTGAGTTTGTGAGCAGTTGTGTAATTTCTCTGAAATCATAAAAAGTATGGTCTTCTTTTAGGCTGATAATGCTGGGCTGGGCACTACCGAGCAACTGTGAGGATAGTGACTATGGATCTGTAAAATATTAATCCCAATTGTTTGGACTGGTGTAACTAACAGTCAGTCAGGTTTGTGTAAGTGGATTAACTGCACCCCAGGCTCTCAAGACAAATTTTGTGTAAACCTCGGACCCCAAACTGAATCTGATCCTCAAAAGGTTTAGATCAGAAGATGGGCATATGAATTCCTCTCTTTAGAGACATACTTAATGACATAAGGTTCCTTCTGGTCTTCACCAAGGTGACTGGTGTGGGTGTTGGCTGCCCAGAGAAGCTCCTCTTCAGCTCTGACAGAGCAACCACACACTTTTAGAAGGTAGGTCCTCTCCTTCCTGAGATTCTTGTCTGCTAGGAACTTCTGTGGCGCTTTACATGCTCATAGCAGTACTGACTCGTTTCTTAATTAAATCCCTTTGTGCTTTGGCCACACTTTTCCTTCTGAGAAGTGATTTAGCTTTTGCTCTGTTATGTTATAAAACAGACATTACAGATTTTAGGCTTATGGGAAGTTCAGTGTGAAGCACTACATGAGGTCTGTGGTATTAGGGAAAGTTGTTTGAGCACAGCTCTGAGCACTAATTAGTTGCCCTAGGAGCAGAGAAAGTCTTTGTTCCTACCAAAGGTTTTGTGTTAAGCACAGAAACTTTTGTATCCTGACCAGATACACTGTGTGCTTGGACGTAATTGTCTTATTTTTGAAAAACAGGCATTCTCAGGATTAAGATTTCTCTTGGCCTTAATTAAGGATGTCATTGGTTGAATAACAAATGGTACTGGAAATGCCCTAGTGCCCTTTGGGGCAAAGTTCATCCCCATTAAATACCCCAGGTCCTTCTGGGTAGTGATCTCTCCTATGCAATGAAGCATTGGCAGCTTAAGGACAGACTGTAAGAAAGGTGAGGTTCAAAGCAATTCACTCCATCTAAATTTGACACAGTGTTGTCATGGCTCTGATCTGCTTACGGTCAAGAGACGAATGCTTGTGTCAGCACGGAGTGGTACTGAAAACCAGAGTTTTAAAAGTGCTGGAGAAAAAGAGATGGTTGCTAAGGAAATGGGCTTATTTAACAGTCTGTTTCTCTGCCAGCCTGTTCCCCATCAACTTGAATATGGTCATTCTTAACTTGATACAAATAGAGAGGCAAAATGCATCCTTTGGCCATAAGCCAAGCAGACTCAGCAGAATCTGAGAAAAACAAAGCACCAATCAAGTTAGCAAATAAAAGTGGAGATTCGAGTCTTTCCTCTGAGGATAGTTGATGGTTTTGAAAAAGTCTTGTGACTAGAAACCTTAAAACCTTCCAGTGCAGGCTGATCAGCACAGAGAAAATACTCTATAGCAATGCTTTGGTATCTGTGATTTATTTATTTATTTATAATAATTATATTTTTTTTCTCCAGGAAAATTCAATTTTATAGTATTTTGTACAAGCAAATACAAATACAATGTAAGACACAAGTTAAAATACTGTGAAAAGCAACCATGGTATAGGCTAGTATTTCATCCTGTCAGTGCCTTAGCCTTTTTGGGTTGGAGATTTATCCGAGTAACCTTCTGTGAGGAAAATCTTGGCACAGGTGGGGCTACTATGTCTTGCTAGACCCATGTATCTCATTATAAAATAGAAAGAAAAATAGGATTTGGGGCATTCAAGCCCATCCTTGGTGCTGAAATTTCACCTGCATGAAAGTGTTTCTGTACTTTGAAGCTGCACTGGTGAAAATGACTTTACCACCACTAAGCACCACAGGTGTTGAGGCAAAACTCAATGCCTGGGTTGTTCTGCCCACATGACATTGAGGAGCTCTTCTCAAGCAAGCTGAAGGAAGATCATTAAAATGAAGGACAGCTTGTCTGGGAGTAAGGCCTGGGAAATGTTGTACTGGGCTTGGGGTTTAAGTACCAAGCATGGCTTGATGCTCTGCCACCAAGGCTTACGTGGGTTGTAGCATGGTTGCAAGAACTGTTGTTATACCTCTGAGCTTACTTACTTGGCCTTCTAAAAGGGAGGCAGAAAAGAGATGAGTTCTTTGCTCTGTTGTGTAGGGATGATGAGTATCAGCAGGGCTGGGCTTGCTGAGGTAATGGCAGGAAAGCCATCAGGATAGCCTGAGTTCATTTTGCAGTAGGCTGTCAATCTGGTCTAGGTCAGAGGAGGAACAGGAATATCAGCTGCAAAGTGGTGTCCTCTGGGGACCCTGTCAGTGCTCTTCTGAGATGCAAACACTTGATGGCCAATACTTCTACTTGGGCTGTATCTACATGGCACAGTCCAGATACCAGCTTTGGTGCTGGATGACACTGTGTAGCTGAAGCTACAGGTCTTCACCATGAAGTTACCTCATCTCTGTATGCATGGTCAAATAATCTGTATTTCTACAAAGGCAGAATGATAAGCAATAGCTCACAGTAGACAGTACACTAAGATTTTTACCAGGGCTCTGCTTTCATCTAGGTTGCACTGGGTAGCTCATTGCACTGTTAGTTAAATGCACCTATACAGAGCAGCTTATAATCACAAAATCTATAGGTTTATGGAAATCAGAGCTGGAGTGCAAGGGACCTTGTGGACTTTCAGTCTATCATACTAACCTCTTCAGGTCAATAAGTGCTGTGAACAGTAAACCAAACCTGTCCTTTCTGGCCTGTCTTGGTTTTGAGAAAGGGCAAATGCTGAGGTTAAATATAAACAATACCCTGATGATGGGCAGGATGAAACTGCCCACATGCAAAGGCTTGTGCTTAAAATGGCTTGGAGCCATATAGCCTTGTTCCCAGTGTTACCCTGCAGCTATCCAGGTAGATGAGAAAACAGATTTTTCTGAATGTTTCTGGATTTGCTGGAGGCCTCCATGTTTTTGGGTGTTACCTGAACTCTCAGAGAGGATCAAGAAAACCATTAACTCTGTGGAAATAGTGCCAATTTTTATTATTGGTGCTCTTTGCCAACCTCAAAATGTGAAAAAAACCATGTGTTCCTTAATTTCTGTGTATATTGTGGTGAGGGGACCAGAGGAAAAAAAAAAATCCCAGTACTTGAAATCCTCTTGTGTTTCAAGGAAACTTGGATTCTTCAGCAGAGGCACAGGAATGGTCATTCTCCTTTGGTGCTGTTTCCAAGCAGGGTTTCCCCAGTAATGAAATATGACAGTCGATGATAGCTCAGCTGAAAAAAGTCGGCCAGTTAAGGAGAAGCTCAGCATATGTGCCCCTTTGTTGCATCATCTTAAATCACTCTTACAATCTGAATTGTTTATTCCTGATAGATCATCAGTTCAACACTGCTGGGTTTGGAGTGTGCAGAATTAATTCATCCTAACAGGATATGTTCCAGCTTAATCCAGACTAATTCACTGCATTAGAAGTGCCCCAAAGTGATGCTTTTTTGTTTGTTTCTTTTGTTTTTTTTCAAAACAAAACAAAAGGGCGGTTGCCATGAGAAGTACCTTTGAGAGTCATCGACATTTGAAATATGTCACAGTAAATAAATTGGGAGTGCTCATTGCCTATTTGGACTTGTACAGATTGGAGTTTTTTCATTTATACAGAGCATAAGGTGCTGCTGTGTGACTAGTTCCATAGAAGGTAGCTAATGATTAGACACTCGTACTTGATGTTAAAATAAATTCCCCAAACCCAACCTCAGAGAATGAGAACAGGCTGCCCAGAGAGGTTGTGGAGTCTCCTTCTCTGGCGACTTTCAACCCCTGCCTGGATCTGTTCCTGTGTGGGCTGCCCTGGGTGATCCTGCATTGGCAGGGGGGTTGGACTCGATGATTTTCAGAGGTCCCTTGCAGTCCCTACTATTCTATGATTCTTTTCTTTGTTGCCTTTCCCGAGAATCATACGTGGCTTCCTGAGCAAATTCAGATGCTCACTGAAGTGAAAGGAAAGTAAGACAAGCTGCAGGAAGTGAAACTTTCATGGCCAGTTTCTGAGTTCAGAACTGCTGCCTAGGAAAGCAGTCAGGGAACGTGCTCAGAAAGAGTTGATGTAAATCGTCCACTCTTAGGAGAAGAAGCATTTTGCAAGCATGTCAGTTAAAACATTTTCTAATTAGCTACATGCTCTACATGATATAATGTATATTGTATCATGTATAATGTATATTATAATGATAATAATGTATCATATACATTATTGTATATGACCTGCCTGATTTTCATCAACTGAGAAGAAAGGGATAAATAATGTGTCAAGGAGAGAGAGTGTGCCCCAGTAACCATGTAAGGCTAGAGGTTAAGCAAACAATACTGGTCAAAAGAGAAAGGGGGCGAGCGAAACACGAACCATGTTGTTCTGAGAATGTTCTCTGCAGAACTGCTGTGTGTCCAGGGGATAGCATGGGGCCAGGGAAGGACCTGTGAGGGTCTGGGACAGAAACATGGTGATCGCATTCCATTTCTGCAGGCTGGAGTCAGTCCTGCTTTCAAGGCTTCTCTCCAACCCCTGACAGGTTGCTCTAGACTTCATTTACCCATCATGTAGATTTCTGAAAGCTGCTGCCTAAAATATCTGGCTGGTGATAAATACTTCTAATAACAGATCATTTGAATGCCTGTGGCTTCTGGCTGGGTCATTTTGAAGCAAAACTCTGGGCTGCTAGGGCACTCTGGTGATGAAACAAAGTATTAGCTTTTTACTTGAGATTTAATTAAGTGTAGAGGGCTGGATTTGCTTGACTGGATGATGCTGGAAATCATCCAGTGCTGTCAGTCCTGGACTCCTGTGCTAATTGCCCTAACCAGGAAGTAATTTGGAGAGCTTCCACTGGAGTTTCTCTACCAGGAAAGAGCTCTACGTTGGGGAAACGGGAGCTTGATTCAAGATGAGAGTTTGTAGCTGTAGTTTTGCATTGTCCTGGAGGAAGGAGTGTTCTTTCCCCAGAGACACTGGTCAGAGCTGAGCTTGCCAGCTGCGGGATGAGATTTTGCTGAACCTGCTCTGCCACTGTGCTTGCCCTCGGGCTAGGAGAGTTCTGCTGCTGAGAGTTCTGCCGCTGCCCTTTGCTACCTGGGGAAGGCAACATTTCTTGCTAGAAAAGGTGGTTATTCCAGTTTGCATTTATGCTCAGAAGCTAGTTTCAGGTTTCAGTCTAATGGCCTCTATTTAGACAGAGGCACGCATTTCTTTTAGTTTGGGAAATCTGGTTGTCACTTCGTTAGACCACTTACAGCTGAGTGACAGGGAATTTAATTTTCTTACTTTCTTTACTACCATTGACGAATCCTTCTCCAACTCTCATGTCACCCTGTCACATTGGAATGATGTTTGTGCTAGAGATGCTGTAGCACAGCTCCTCAGCTCAGTGCTAATAAGCCTTCTCTTATTCTGGTTTGGTGTCACCCAGTCTTGCTTTTTGTGTTATAAAATCCTTGATTCATCTGTTGCTTAAACAGCTTAGTGATTTGACACATTGGGTTTAAAAGTCTCCTGTTAGGATCAATAAAATGGGCATATTACTGCAGATTATAGAGACCCTTAGGTATGTGATAATGAGACTTAGTCTTTTGGCTTAATTCCAGCTAAACAGAGTGTTTCTCTTTGGTTTAGAAATTTGCTCTGTATCCGATGATTTCAGAGGAACATCAAGCTCCAATATTTGAAGTTTCATATTCAACACTAACTATTGAACAAATAGCCCATGGTGCCTTCTGCCCAGGCTGCTCCCTCCCCACCATCACTTACTCCTACAGTGAAACAGAAAAGCTTCAGTTCTTTCCCCCCCCCCCCCCTTTCATTCCTCCCCACCCCCTACCCAATGATCCATTCCCTTTATCTGTGAAATGAATGAACTCCCATTAGAGACTTGTCTTGTCTCTTGGTACCTGCCTTTGAAATTCCAGAAACTTAAAAAAGAAGACAGTATAGTAGTGCATCTGGAAAACTTATCTTCCCCAACTTGGTATCACTGCAGTATTGCAATTTTCTGCCTCCGTTCTCTAGCTGACCTATACCTGTAATAGAAAACTTTCTCCTATATTTCTCATAGTCAAAAGTTGCCTTATCTTCAAGGAACAAGAAAATAGGTTCATTACTCAAAGACAGACAAGGAGATGTCATCGCATCCTAGGAGTTTCTGAGTGTTTTGTTTGGGTTCTATAAGTGGCCACTTACTCAACTGAAAATTGCAGGGGGGGGGGGAGCACAGCAGCTTTTCTCATTACTATTTTGTTTTCTAATTAATCCTGTCCATTCAAGCCTTATCTGCTTTGCTCATGTGGCGTTTGCTTTTATAGCTTAAAAAAGGGCAGAGGGGTGGTGTGAATGCCCTCCTCTGCTAATGCGTTTTGATTGCCTTTTCCTTACTCTTTGGAATGCTTTTAGAAACACCAAGGCTCTTAATTTTTCATGTGACACTGGTTTCCCACCGCTCTGGGTTATTCAACTTGGTAAACATGCTGCCTGAAGGATTAAGTTTACTTTGATGCACAAGGTGGCTGAGCTGAAAGATCAAGCCTTTGTGATTGCATTTGATGAAGACATTATTATGACAGGCTAAGTTTTGTGTGTGTTTAATAACTTTTCAATCATCTGAGAAATGAATGGTTTCTACTACTAATCACTGCAAAACAATTGTGTGTTAGATAAGTGCTTGGAGAAAAGGAATTTCCCATGACAGGGTTTATGTGGAAGTGCCCTTTATCTTGGCTGCGTGGCTGAAATTAAACTTACTCCTGTGGCAGCTGTGTTTATTGAAAATTAGCATGTCACTTTGCTGCCTGTGTTCTGTGTTCGTTTTTTCACGCTTGCTAATTCCTGAAGTCTGTCTGAATGTTCCAATTTTTGGTAGTAATGCAGCTGGGTGATACCCTAATGTGTTTTATTTGGAAAATGAGGTGCTATGTGAGCAACTGTCCATGGCCCCCACTCTTCCTGCTGCAGCCATTTCTCTTGAGCACGCTTCTCTGCTAGAACGAAGCAGCTTTACCACTTGCATTATTTGTCAGGAAGATGAAACCACTTTCCTTTTTCCTTTGCTGTTGTTTTGTTGTTGGGATGGGGGGGTCAGGGCTTGGGGGAGAATCAGCTTTTAGAGTTGCAAAGCTGTGGAACAGCCGTGATACTTACATCAAGTATTTTCATCATCTATCAATTAAAATGAAGCAGAGTGTGTTTTAAAATGCTTCTGAAAATAATTTTTTAGAAGAATTATTAGTGTGGGGCAGAAACTACACCCTGTGAGCATTTTTCCTGGAACAGAAATTCCAATTTTAGTCAATATTAGTGGTACTTAAGAATAGTATTTCATTGGTCTCCTATGCACTCATAAATGAGTGCCCGTAACATCTCAGAGTTGAATAGGTCCATGTAAGTGCTATTATTGTTTATTGCTAATTAGCATTAGTGGATTTAGGTCTCTTGGGAACCTGATTAAAGCAGAAATAGTAATATTCAGACCTTCATGTTCCTATTTGTCTTTCCATGGGTTTTATTTCATTACCTTTGAGACTATTTAAGGAATGATTTCTAGTCCTCCCTTGGTAATTTTGCAATCCATTAATGCATAATATCTTGGGGAGTCCAGGTCTTGGGCTATTTTTCACCCTATAAATATTTCTTGAAGCCATTTAAAAAGCCCCTGGAAAGTATAACAACAAATGCCAGGCACTGTAAGTATGCATGACTTTAAATTATATAGATCTTAATTCTTTGACAGACAAATCCCACTTAGTATTCAGTATCATTCCCCCATCTGTAGCCTTCCCTGCCTAAAACTGTTGGGGCAAAGTGCATTACAAAGCTGAAATGCCTTAGTGTCTGAGCAGTGCTAGCCTGTCATTACTCTTCAATGTTTAATGTGGTATTTAGAGGTGAGATCAAAGAATGGCAGCATACCTGCAGCAGGCTCTATTCTAAACAGTTTAGGTCTTGAGGGCAGTTATGATGGTCCAGTCTCCAAGGTGCTGAATAAGCGTTTGTGGCTCCAGGTGGTCTATTTTAAAAGATGCCTTCACTGCTCCCACCCTGTGCTAGCCAGATTAAAGCTGGGATGTGTGTATGCATCCTATAGCTGCATCTTCCAACTGCACTGCAGTCGTTCCCTCAGGAGTGGTGAAGTTTCATCAGCGTGCTGCTGGGGGAAGGCTAGGCTGAGAAAATTACTTCTGCACCTGAATCTGAAAGTAGTGTTTTTCTGATATGGTAGGGAAGAAATCTGTACAGTTCGTTGCCCTGTTTTGGAGTAATTACATTTTCAGGCTGTTCAGACCTCCCTTCAGGTGTTGATTGTATCGTTGCTTCATTGTCATCTAAATGGCATAGCTGTAGAGACAGCCCTTTAGTTGATTTGAAAAGGACACACACAAAACTGAAGTTTGGGAGTGAGATTGATTAAAAAATTCTGTACTCTAGCTGTGTTTTCCACAAGATGGCTGGAGCTGGCAGATATCTCTCTGTGATGGTAAGACCTCTGCTGGAAGGCTTCTATTTGTCAGACCCAGAAACAGCAGCTCGCCAGATTCCCTTTGCTCTGGATACAGTTGATGAAGCAGCAAGTGGTGTGTAGGGAGGCCTGCGTTGCTCAGCAGGAAGCCTGGCTGAATGTCTTCCAGCAGAAATGTCTCTTTGTGTGAATTACAGGGATTTGACTAATCATCACTTTTTACCAAATAGCTTTGGTATTACTCTGTAGCGTTTCCATTTAGTGGACTCATTTTTCTAATCTCTGTTATGGTTGGGGCTCTGGCACTGGGCAACTCCTGGAAGAATACTGTTGTCATCTTGGTTGGGCGTAAGGAAGAACTGTTGTTGATGGTGTTGTCTACTTGGGTTCTGGTCCACAGAAGGAAGTGGAAACAGAGCAGCCAAAGTGCACCTCGCCTGGGCAAGGCAGCAGCACTTTGAAACCCTAACTTTTCTGCTGTTAGTGACTATAATACAGCTTCCAAACTGTAATTGGAAGTAGAAATTTTCACTTGAAAATAGAGATGCATTTGGTTGTGCTTTTTCTCCAAGACCTTATATCACTGCCTTTCTTCTAGCAGATGCTTTTTTTTTTTTTTTTTTAACTTAAACTCTCTTTACTTTTCCACTCAATATCCTTGTAATTCTCTTGCTTCCTATTCACAGCTGCTATTGCCCATCACCTTTCCTGTGTTAGGGGTTCTAAGACAAAAATTTTATGGTCGTCTTTGGTGGTGAATAAGGAAAACAAGATTGTCTATATTATGATCATCATCTCTTCCTTCCCCTTTCTGTAAGAAGCCATCTTTCCTCCTGCACGGATGGCTTTTGAAATTCATGTGGTGTGACTGGTTACCTCAGTATTTCTCTTGAAGTTGTTAGGCTGTTTCTACAGGCACATAGTGAATTCAGGTTATTTCAGTCTATAGGCATGGCAGATTTGTATTAAGTGGAAGCCTACAGATAGTAGGAAGGGTGAGGAGGTGCTTGGCTTATTAAAATTGGAATCTTCATCTCTATCTTTTAGTGGATTATTATTTGAAGTATCTCTCAGATGTGTGTTTGTGCTAAATAGTTTGATAGGATATTGAAAATCCATAGATAAAAGCCCTAGAGAGGTATCCTCCTCCTGTGCAGAAGGAGAGTAGTGCTGGTGCTTTACACAGTTTGAACTTTTCTTATTTCAAGCTACTGTCAGATGTGATAAATGATCCTGCAAACCTGAACTTTTGTGTGAGCATATTATCTGCCACCACCCTCTGGGGTCAGAGTTTCCCCTATATGTACACTTCTTCCTTTACCTGCCCAGCTTCAGCTAGAGTTTTATTTTTTGGAGCTACATGTTCTTTCAAATGGGGTCTTCTCATCCCCTTTCCCTCTGGATTAAACAACCCCCTGTCAAACACAGGACTTCTACCCTGCACACTGGAGGAAAAAAGAAGCAGCAGGTTCTGTTCAGAAGGAAACAGCATGTGCCTGCCTGGCTTTGCACTTCATTCCTTGCCTTTCTCCACCATACAGTCTGTTGGGATTCTGGTGCAACATCCTCATGGGATATTTGATTCCAAGAGGTTGAATATTATAGAAATTAATTAAATAACATTGGAGTACTTGTATTTCCAAACTGCACAGTAGTTCAAACTGTACAGTATTAGAGGGTGGTTGTGGTATGATGAACTGGCTTAGTGATAAATAACAAGGAATTGAAAAGTACTGATTGTGAACAGGGAGAATTTCACTAATGTTAATCATTGCTAAGAATAACTCAGAGTGTCTTTCATCAATATGCGTGTGTTGTAAAGCAGTGTGTTAAGTGGTGGCAACAGGAAACTTGGACGCTGGGGCAAGTGTGACTGTTGATTTTGTAAATGCAACATGGTGCGAAGAGCACCACAGAATGGAGCAGCTGGATCTGGTTTTGAGCAGGGCGATCTGCTGACAGTGAGGCATTAATCCTCTAACAGCTTGTAGATGCCCGGCGGCGAGATGCTTTTCTGAGATTAATATCCCAGTGTTGAACATCGAATAAACTTGACTGGAATGGGCCATCTTGCCAGATATCTGCGTCTTTCTCCTAGTGATCTGTACGATGTAAAGCCCAGACGCTCCTGTCAGTAGGGATGATGAACTGCCTCTTTAACTTGACCAGCTGGACGTGTGCTAAGTAAATCTTGCTGGTATTAACAAGGCTTTTAGGGGTGTTAGGTCCATCAGACTCTTACAACCTGTCACCTTTAAATCTTCATCAGAACTGGTATGCTGAGTCTTCCCAGAGCTGTGTTAATTGGATTTCATGCTACTGGGAAGGTGTGTGTTTTGTGTCTTGCATAGCAATTACAGGCACAGCTACTGAAGACTTTTGTACTCCTTGGTTTACTTCCTTCAAAACTGCCATTCCTCTTGAAACTTTTAATAACCACCAGCTACATGCCTTTGTGAATCAAAGATATGCAGGAGTAAACAAAACTGGACTGGCTGTTCAGCTAATGCAAATCACCTAAGTTTTTGGCTGACTCTGTCAAAGTGTATTTCTTTCTTTAACCTTTGGATGGTTTTCTTTCATGATGGAATGCCTGACACCATAGTGGCCTTAGGTCCATAAAACAAAGTAAGCATAACTTATGCATCTGAAAACTGTCGTCTTTAATCTCGATTTCCAGAGTGCATTGCTGACCAAAATACAATTTTAAAAGCTTTATTCCCCCTTTTTCTGTCGAAGAGGTCTAGTTGGAAAATAGTGGAGACCAAAACCATTTTTCAGCCTAGATGAAATGCATAAAAATTATAAATTGATTTTATAGTGCTTGTTGAACTTGCTTGTTCAATAATAAATTATTCCAGTTATAAAGTAACCAATGCATTCCTTGTAACTACCTACTCTCTGAACAGTGACAGCCTACCACTTGTATTAATATAAACCATATTGAGCAATCAGTAGAGCATATGCAGTGTTTCAGTGCAACATCAGCACTGAAATCATGATAAAATACTTCAGGGTGCTAAGCTGCTCTATGTCAGGGAGCTGGTAATTTGGTCTGGTCTTCAGAAATGTTCTTCAGGAGCTACAGTGGAGTTAATGGGGGCTGGGGGGCTGGGGGGAGGTTGCCTACCAATAAGGGGCTGAGTCGCAGTTTATTTGTCTGTTCAAATCAAGTATCAGATGTCAATTAAAAGGGTCTCCTGCAGTTGCTAATTAAGAAGCACTGAGGGATTGATTAGCCATTTACCAATGACTGTCAGTACAAATGCATTTGTTCTATTATCCCAGCATGTACTTCAGGGGATTGACTAGTTTCTATTAATGTATTTTAGCATGTTCACGTGATAAGCATAAGAGTCTGGAATCTAATCTGTTTTTATATAAAAACTTGTCATTTTATTGACTGGCCTATGTTCTTCAGTCATGGATATACTTTCTATTGCTTTGAAGGAATTTGTCTTCTAAATCATTCTCCATAAAGAGAGTAGCCTTCTGAGAAAATGGGTAAAAGTCAAATTATTGTAAGTTCCACTGGTATGCTACCAGCACTCTGGGCTTCCTGCTTCATTTCTGGGCAGTGGCCCAGACAGGTGAGGATGCGTATGAGGAGACGGGTAATGAAAAACATTGTTTTAAAAGGTGCATGTTGAAGATCTACGTTATAGTTCCACACTGGGGGTCTAGCCAAAATTTAGAAGGATTTTGGGCAGTTGGCCATGCCCTGGCATTGGCAACACCTGTAAGGTGCTGGGAATCCTGAGAACACCAAGGAATGTGTTGGGATTTTCAGTGCCTCTATTTTCTTCACAAATCTTTAGATGTATTTCGAAAAAGAAGAATACTTTTCCAACTGTTTATCTTGAAATTTTTTATTTTGGTTTGGCTTTGTTTTGTTTTGTGGGTGGTTTTTGTGTGGGGGGTTTTTTTGTTTGTTTGGTTTGGTTTTTTTGCCTCATCCTGTTAAGTTTCTCTAATAAAAGATGGCTGAAGCTGTAAATGCAACTTCTGCAAGAGATACCAGGGTACTAAGTGAGCTTTGGGAGAGTCACCTGTGTATCCTTCCCTGTCCAGAGCTTAGAGCTGGTAAGCAAGTAAATCTCTTGGGGAATGTGTGAAAGACCAGCTGCAGCCCAAGGTGCTTTTCAAGACAGATTTAGTCTTGCTGCAATAGGGTTGATAATGTTGATTCTGTTGAAAACTTCAGTAACATTTTATGCTCTGACTTCAGTGGGAGCCATTTGATGCAACTTGGAAAGGGAAGAAGTGCAACAGAGGTGGAATATACTGTATTTTCATAATACAAAGTTTGTTTGATATTAAAACGCAAACGACAAAAAAATCTCCTTGCATGCCATGGTGCTGAGCATGCTGCTGTTGAATGGCTATTCCAGACTTGATCCCTGGTTTAGTCCTACATGAAGGTGTCCCCTCGTTCTGATTTAATGTTTGCAGAAATTACGTTTGGAATGAGATCCAGTAGGAGGAAATATATCTTAAAAATTCAGTGGTTGAAAGAAATATCTTTAATCTCTCCTGTTATTAGTACTAAAGGAGCTTTCAGAGAATAATAAAACTATAACACTAAGCCCCTTAATTCTCTTTTAGTAATTTCTTCTCTTGTTTTTAACTTGTGTTGGTTTTTTGGTGGTTGTGTTGGTTTGGTAGTGTTTTGTTCTGTTTTTGTTTGTGGTTGTTTGGTTTTTTTTTTATTTTTGTTTTGGGGGGGGGGGGGTTGTTTTGG